>CAUYSK010014717.1:0-71419 GCA_963575035.1 Avahi laniger | reverse complement strand
TTTCTGGCAGGCTCTGCCCTGGTCTCCCTCCCGTGTCCCCACATCCCTCCCAGTTGTCAGTCTGACCAGCACCTGTTGGGAGCACGTCCCCAGGCAGCCAGCTAGGGAGCAGGTTCTTAGACTTTCCGGGACCACCAGGGTACATCAGAGGACTTCCGATACCAGGAGGGGAACAGACCTGGGAAGAAACTAATCTCCCTGAAGCCCAGGCCTGGCCGTTGGGAGCAGCGTCGGGTGAGAGCCCGGCGGGCAGAGGAGCCGCTGAGACCCTGGCTCTGCTGCTTGGCCTTGAAGCTCGGGCTGGTTGAGCAGCACCTTTCTCGGTAACGTGAGCCTGAGGATCAGTGCCCCAGGTGAATTTGCAGTGAGCCTGGCATACAGTAAGAATACAATAAAATGTTATTTTCAGATCTAGGGAGAGAAACGTACCTCAGATTATCTGGAAATGGGCCGGACAAGGAAGCCCCCACGCAGGAAGTGAGGGGAAGGAAGGAGGAATGAAAGGGTGCAGCTGGGGGTGGAAGTTAGAAGGTGGAAGACAATTGAAGTGCAGGGCGACGGCAGAGTGTTGGCCCACAGACCCGACTGCGCAGAACGGGGCCTGACATTCTCACACGTGTGGGCGTGGCGAGGCGCGGCCCGAGGGGTGACAGGCTTGTGGGGGAGCCCCAGGGAAGGGCCCCTCCCTGGGCAGAGCATCCTGGTGGCCTCTAGGCCAAGCTGCCCAGTGGGCGGCGGGACGCGGGGAAGGGCTGTCAGTACAGGGCTTTCTCCTAACGGCAGTGGCCTGGGGGAAACGTGCAAATCCGCTTTTCAAAAAATATATTTTTCCTCTTAGAAGCAAGAGTTGTCCCTGCCTCTCACCTTCAACACTTTAAAAGTATCGAGAGCAGGGTAGATTCCCCCAGCAATGTTCAGGGGCCCCCCGCCCTGTCTTCCCACCCCCACTCAGTAGCACTGGGCCACGCTGGGGGAGCACCCAGGCCTGCGCCTCTCTGTCGCCCATGGCGCCAGCCCTAGGAGAAGCAGATGGCCTCCGGAGCAGACTAGGGGACCCCAGCTGTCCCTAAGCCCAGTCTGCCCCTTCTTCAGCCTACTAGGGGATACAGGAAAAGACATAGAATTTTGTTCCTGCAGGAGGTCATCTGGAAGGGCTCTTGTCCCCAGAGGCCAGGTTGCTGTCCCCAACTTCCCTGAGAGGGAGATGGACCAACACTGAGGAGGGAAGGGGCACATCAGTGACCACTGGTCCCAGAGTAGCTCACACCCACACTCCCAAAGGGACACGCTCACCGCCACGCACACAAAGGCACAGCTCTTGCTGAGTGAGGCTGAGCAGCCTCAGCCACGCTGCTGCCTCAGGCCCCGGCAGCCGCCCTGACTCCCCTGCCCTCCCCAAGCCTCACGCGGTCTGGGCACAGCTCTGCCCAGCAGTGGGCTCTGTGGCTCCCACCCCAGCCCAGCCTCAGGTCTGCAGCGACAGGACAGAAGCTCCACCTCACAGAGCTGAGCAGCAGCTGGGTCAACAGGCCTGTCAGCCGCACGGCTCAGCAAAGGAACGTGCCCCAGATGTCCCCAGTGCCTGCCTGGGGCCTCCAGGGTCTGAGAAGCAACCATCTGGCTATTCAGGGAAAGGGAGATCCTCTGTGCTCCCAGCCCCAGTCACCCCCTCCAAACTCCTCCCTGGGGACCAGCTGGCCTCAGGACAGTCACTTGTTCTCTCCACACTTCTCTTCCCCCTGGGAACTGGGCCTGAGCTGTCTGGGTCGGGGGAGGCAGGAGAAGGCGCTGTGGGCTCCCTGGACAGGGGCTCCCTGAAATCCTTGTACTGGGGAGCCAGAGCCCTGAGAGCGAGCGGGGTGGGGGACAGGCCAGCCAGCTCTCCTGCCCCAGCCCTGCAGGAGTGTGAGTTGGTACTTCCTGTATCCTCAGACTGCCCTCAAGGGGAAGAAGAAAGAAGGAGGGAGGGGGCCGGTCGCTGTGGCTCACGCCTGTAATCCCAGCACTCTGGGAGGCCGAGGCGGGGGGGATCACTCAAGGTCAGGAGTTTGAAATCAGCCTGAGCAAGAGTGAGACCCCCCCCCCATCGCCATGTCTTTTCTAAATATAGAAAGAAATTATCTGGACAACTAAAAATATATATAGAAAAAATTAGCCGGGCATGGTGGCGCATGCCTGTAGTCCCAGCTACCTGGGAGGCTGAGGCAGGAGGATCGCTTGAGCCCAGGTGTTTGAGGTTGCTGTGAGCGAGGCTGACACCACGGCACTCTAGCCCGGGCAACAGAGTGAGACTCTATCTCAAAAAAAAACAAGAAGGAGGGAGGGAAAAGAACAGGAGGGAGGGAGGGAGGAAGGAGGGGCCGGGAGCATCGGAGTCCAAACTGTGGTGCACAAATGCTGGAGTTGTCGGCTCTGCGAAAAGGGAAGTTTGGGCGCCAGTGGCTTTGTGGCCTTCCTATCATACTAGGTGGGTGGGCCAGTCATGGGGCACGTGATTGTCCAGAGAGGAGAGCAGGACAGGAGGAATGGCATGGATGGGGCCTGGGGGCTGGCAGTGGGGGCCGGCGCAGAAGAGGGGCTCCAGGTGGACAGGCCGGCCCCAGCTGAGGGCATGGTGCAGGACAGGCCCTGAGCCAGGCAGAGGCAGAGGGTGAGGGGACACAGATGAGAGGGCCACAGGCTGATGCACAGGGCCAGGAAGAGGGGAGGCCAATGAGCCAGGAGCCCCCAGCCCATCTCTGCCTGGGTCTAGAACGGGCTCCTTCTGCCCCAGAGCCACCTTCACCTCATTCCAGGGACCGTGCAGACGGTCAGGGCTTCTTGGAGTTCCGTTCTCAGGCTGAGAGGGGAGCGGGTATGGGGGCTCAGCCCTCCCCAGTGCCTGACCCCGGGCCCCAGCCACCCTGCTTTGACAGGGTTCAGTGAGTGCTGCCTCCCAGCCCCCACTGCTCCACCCTGCCTCTCCCTCTCTGCCCTGCAAGGCGCTGACGGAGAAGGGGTCTGTCCAATCCCATTAGGTGGAAGGCCCCGGAGGGCGGAGTGCTGACGTGGGCCCCGCTGCCGATGCGCCAGGCAGCCCATGCCCTCAGCCTGGGGCTTGGCCGGGTCTCCTCCAGCTCTGAGAAGGGCAGGAGGCAGCCGGGGGACAGCTCTGAGGCCCAGGCCCCTTCCCTGGATGCTCAGGAGAGTGCAGCCAAGTGTGACAGCCCAGGCAGCACACCCCAGTCCTGGGCCTGTGTCCCTCCCTGGCCTCTCCCCGCCCCACTCCACATTACCTACCAAACAGGTTTATGTTCCTTGCTCTTATTTTGCAGAGGAGACCTCATGGAAACGTTGCCCTTGCGACCAAATGCTCAGATGTCCGTTCCTGCCTGCAAGTCCTGGCTGGACTCCCCTCGGGCCAGTGCCTTGGCAGCAGGCCAGGGACCCAGATCCCAAGGGGGGCACCCGGGGCCGGCCTGTAGCACCTTCTTCCTGTCCAGGCCACGGGATGACCTGCTTGGGAACTTCCTGGCTGGTTTCCTGGACAAACCCCCCTGCCACAGGTAAGCTGGATGAGATGTGGGCTCTTCATTTTCTTAAAGAATGAGTCACCATTTATTGATATGGTCTGTCACACACATGCCAAGAGCTTTATATATGGTCACCCTTTGAAACATCATTATTATTATTCAGTGTGGGGGGTTGGGGAACTCTTCATTTTTACAGGGAGCAAAACAGGCTCAGAGAAAGAAAGGACGTGCGCACAGTCACACGGCAGTGCCGGGCTGGGACGCAGTTGCTCTGCCTTCTTTTTGTTACATCTTCCATCTCCAAGGCCAGGGGGTGTAGGCACAGGTGCCAGAGACAGCCCTGTGGTCTTAGTAATGCCACTTGTACTCAGCGTCCTGCTGGCTGCCACATCCGCCTCGAAGCCCAGACCTATGTCCCATGGCCCCAGACCCACCCGCGCCCAGGGCCCTGAGAGGATAGAACTCGAGCATCTTACGGATGGAGCCAGAAGGGGTTCCATGAGAAACACTTCTGCTCCTAGCACTGGGTGTCCCCTCCCTCCCATGAAGCTGCGGGTGAGGAGCTAAAGGACACCCCTCCAAGGCAGGCTCGAAGGGCTGTGAACTCCAGACTCGTGGGCGTCAGTAGGATGTGGGAAGATGGGCACGGCATTTGGGAGTTTTATTTTCCATTGAGCTAGAAGAGGAGATTCCAGCTATAGAATCCAGAAGAGAGTTCTACAGGAACAAAACAGACACTGGCTGGGCCCCGGGCCCAGAGAAGGCCTGGAGCCGCCTGGGCTACTGTTCAATGCCAGCTTCATCCTTGGCACCCCGCCCCTCGCATGGCGTCACTCGGCTGCCAGAGCCCACTGTGGCAGCCACTGGAGGCTACGGCTGCAGCTGCTGCCCTGCCGAGGAGGGGTGTGGGCTTGGCTCTGAGAGGCCAAGCCAGAAAGAGTCTTAGAAATTACCCAGTCTACCCATTTTACAGATGATGAAATGAGGCCCAGAAAGAGCAGTGGCTGTCAAGGACAATAAAGGTGGAAACCTGAGCCCAGGTCTCCTACCCGCTGAGGGCATGTGTGTCTTGGTGTTTGGAGGGGCTGGGTACCCAGGGGGGCTGGACTTGGCGTGTGTGTCTGTGTGTGCAGGATGCCTCTGCCCGTGCAGAGATTCTGTACCCTCTGTGTGTCTCTCCATGGATGCTCCTGTGTGCAGGGACTTGGGGCCACGGCCAGAGAGCAGTGGGCCTATTGCTGTGGTCTTGGGAGGCTCCACGGGCCAAGTAGGGGGTGGGTCCTGAGGGGCAGAGTTAGGAACGGGGACCTTACTTTCCATGGAGGGGGAGAGACCAGAAGGCAGACTTGGGGCATGGAACAGAAGGGTTCTGGGGCTAGGGTGGGGCAAGGGACAAAAAGCCCGAAATGGGGTACGGGTCCCTGGAAGTTGAGACACACTCAGCCCTCCTGTGGGCCCAGCCCCCTGGTCATCCCGGTGGGCAGCTCCAGGGAAGTGGTTACATGATGTGGCACTTCTCAGCTGATTGCTTGAGGTCCCCCAGTGTGGCCTGGGCCTTGTCCTTGAGTGAGCCAAGGTCCAAGCCAGGGAGGCTGGCCAGCTGCCCGAGGACAGAGGCCCTCTCCTCTTCCTCCTCCGTGTCCTCCTCGATCATCTTGGCCAGCTCCCGGGGCAGCTCCACGTCTCCCCCTGCCATCTGGATCTGGCTCTCGTCCGTCTCATTCTGAAGGGAAGAGGGTGTGGAGAGGGGGTGGAGGTCTGTGAAGACCCGGGGTTGAGGGGCAGGGAGAGGCCTGGCGGGGATTCCCAGGTCCCTAGACTCTTGGGACCCACGTTGCAGTGAGCTCAGGCCCCACTCTCACATCCCCGGATCACGCACTGGATGGCTGGACATGGAGCCCTCGCACTTCGATCACCTCGATGCACCCTGAGATACTGAAGGACCAGCACTGCGAGTGAAGACAAAATGAAAAGACCCAGGGGAGGCCGGGCGCGGTGGCTCACGCCTCTAATCCCAGCACTCTGGGAGGCCGAGGAGGGTGGATCATTTGAGCTCGGAGTTCGAGACTAGCCTGAGCAAGAGCAAGACCCTGTCTCTACTAAAATTAGAAAGAAATTAATCGGAAAATTAAAACTACATAGAAAAAATTAGCCAGACATGGTGGCTCATGCCTGTAGTCCCAGCTACTCGGGAGGCTGAGGCAGGAGGATCACTTGAGCCCAGGAGTTTGAGGCTGCTGTGAGCTAGGCTGATGCCACGGCACTCACTCTAGCCCGGGCAACAGAGTGAGACTCTGTCTCAAAAAAAAAAAAAAAAAAATCGAGAAAAGACCCAAGGGACACAGCGTTACTGTCGGCTATGTTGTGTGCTGACTGTCGTTATGCTGAAGGATATAACCAGTAGTGGTGATGGGTACCATTTATCAGACACCTATTATAGGGCTGACATTGAGCTGACTGCTCTTAATTCTTGTGGTAACCCTGGGAGACAGGTATATTGAATTTTTTTGGTCTTTTTTTGGTTTTGGCGCCTACCACCAGGCCCAGCTAATTTTTACTATTTTTAGTAGAGACAAGGTCTTGCTCTTGCTGAAGCTGGTCTCCAACTCCTAAGCTCAAGCGATTCTCCTGCCTCGGCCTCCCAGAGTACTAGGATTAGAGGTGTGAGCCGCTGCGCCTGGCTGAGACAGATATATGGTTATCTTCATTTCACAAAAAAGGAAATTGAGGCTCAGATAATTTAAGCAAATAACTCACTTTAAATTTAAGTTACTTACTTTAAGTAAGTAACTTGGGGTAGCTTACATTGCCCAAAGTCATACAACTAGAAAGTGGGAGAGCTAGATTCAAACCATGTCACTGATTCCAACATCTGTGCTTTCTTTAGACAGCACCTACTCATGACTATTCCACTCTCTGTCCCTCTGGGGGTGCGGGAGGGCTTGGGTTTTCCACTTTGTGTCCTACTCAGTTGCATCCAAGCCTTGCCTTTTCTACTGGACTCAGAGCTCCCTGAAGGCAGGAGTTTTGTTTTGTTTTGTTTTGTTTTGTTTTTTGAGACAGAGTCTTGCTCTGTTGCCCAGGCTAGAGTGCCGTGGCGTCAGCCTAGCTCACAGCAACCTCAAACCCCTGGGCTCAAGCGATCCTTCTGCCTCAGCCTCCTGAGTAGCTGGGACTACAGGCATGTGCCACCATGCCCGGCTAATTTTATATATATATATTTTTAGTTGTCCAGATCATTTCTTTCTATTTTTTTAGTAGAGGCGGGGTCTCGCTCTTGCTCAGCCTGGTCTCGAACTCCTGACCTTGAGCGATCCACCCGCCTCAGCCTCCCAGAGTGCTAGGATTACAGGCGTGAGCAACTGCGCCCGGCCAGGAGTTTTGTCTTTTAAATGCTTAGTGCAAGCATCCGTTCCTAGCTGGGTTTGCAGCGAGGCAGGCTTTCTGGACTGTTTTCCCTTCAAGAGACTTCCAAAAAACTGTGCCTTGTGGGGAGTCAGAGGCAGCTGGGGGCTCAGTAAATATTTGTTGAATAAGTGAATGTGATGTTCACATATCTGATCTTTCGATTCAAGTGGAAGATCAAGATCAGGAGTGCTATAGCATTGTACTTGTATTTTCCCCTCAGAGTCTAGCACAGTTCTGAGCACATTATTCTGGGAGTGGCTTGTGCTCCTTAGGCAACAGGAGCAGCACACCTACATGCCCTTCTGGCACTGCGGTGCCTAGGGGAGCAGGGGCGCAGGGGGGTCCTCAGACATACTCTCTGGCTGATGGGCCAGCCAAGGGGGTACTTTGCTGTCTGTAGGCAGACTCCATACCCTGGAAGACAGCCTGGGGTCCTGGAGCAAGTGCAAGCTCAGTAATCACAGGCTTGAGAACTAATCCCAGCTCCATCACTTACTGGCTGTATGACCTTAGCCAAGTCTCTTAATCTCTCAGAGCCTCAGTTTGTAGATGTGAGTGATAGCTACCTGTCGGTGGGGTTGGAGTGGCTGTGGTGCACCTATAAGGCCATGGCAGCGCACAGGGCCTGGGGCCAGGTGTGAACACTGAGTCTCCCCAGACATGGAGGGCCTTGTGGACACCAGCGTGACCAAGATCGTGTCCGACTGCAGCCTGCCCTTTGTGGCCCGCCAGATGGCCCTGCACGCAAACATGGCCTCAGGTGCACCGCAGCCGCTCCAACCCCACCGACAGCTACCCGGCAGCATTATTGGGAGGTTAGATGAGGACATGAAGGTCAAGTACCTGGCACACAGAGGGTGTGGCCTTCTCTCCCCCACCCTGTCCTCCATATATGTTCAGAGGCCCCAAGAGCACTCACCCCTGCAGTAAAGTCTATTGCTTTCCAAGAGCACTCACCCCTGCAGTAAGATCTACTGCTTTCTGGGATTGGGAGGTGGGGGTGGAGGAGAGAAGAGGCCTGGATTTGGCTCCAGAAACACAAACTTGTCAGTCCCCTGAGAACTGGGCTTCCCCTCAGCGCCAAGCCCTGGCCTTTGCCGGGGATTGGTTAATTGTGAGTGAATGAATGAATGAATGAACAAGTGAATGAGTAAGAGAGGGAAGGATCTAACCAAGCTCCCTGTGAGCTTACGGCTGAGATCTGCAGTATCCAGAATGGGGCGAAGAAGTCCGGGGTCAGGAGCTCAGGGTCCCGGTTGCACCTCGCAGCCCTGGCCAGCTTACCTTGGGCAGCCGGTATTTATCTCGGAAGTGGCTCCGCAATGTGGCCCGCTCTGCCTTCCTCTGCGTGAACTGCGCATCCCTCTCCATCCTGCGGGGACACCAGGGGTGGAATCACTGCAAGAGCTGAGAGAAGCGGGGGGCTGCGAGGGAGGGAGTAAGGGGTCTTTGAGTCCTGGCAGCTGCTGCACTGGTCCCTGTGTGTGGTCAGCCTGTGTGTAGCGAGGGCTTTCTTTGTGACCGACTGAGGTTGGTCTTTGCTGGCTCTCCCCATCACAGCACACTGTGTCCTCATCTCTACACCCACCACTGGGCTGAGCCAGGAGGGAAGGGGAGTCAGCCCATCTAACTCTCTCTGCAGACTCTAATATTTATCTCTAGTGGCCTCCGACTCCATCTTTCTTTCCCTCTCTGAAAAGCTGTGTCGTGTGGGGAAAAGAATTTGAGACAAACGTGGGTTCTCCTCCCAGCTACACTACCATTTTAGGTATGTCCTTGGGTAAATCACTTACTTTCCTCTTCTGTAAAATGGGGATAAGATTTTGCAACTCACAAAACTGTTATCAGGATTAAGTGAAATAATAACCTTCAGGATTTACCACGTGCCAGGTGCTGTGCTAAACAGTTCACATGCATTGTCACTTAATCTTCATGAGGCATATATTATGATTACCATCTCCATTTTCCAGAAGACGTAACGAAGGCACGGAAAGCTCAACTTGCCTAAAGTTACCCAGCTAATAAGAAGCAAAGCCAGGATCTGAATCCACGGAGCCTAGCTCCAGAGTCCAGCTGCTAACTCTGTTCCAGGGGCCTCTCCGGCCCAGCACTGCTGGCACACAAGTAGGCTCAGTATCTACGAGCACCCTCATCTCAGGATCTGTCTCCATGATTCTGAGCCCCTGTGGCTGCACCGCTTTCCTAAGAGCCTCAGGCTCAGAGGAGTCCCAGTTGGAAGACATAGGCAGCTGGGACCAGATCGGATTAAGGGATTACTTGTTTCGTCAGAAATGCACGTGCACCCCCTCCCCGTCCCAGGCTCCGTCGCCCCTCCCCCCACTCCCCCTTGGCCAGAGTGTGAAGCTGGAGCGGGTCCTGGGTTCGAGATGGGGTGGGTCTGGGGGCAGCCTAGAGGACACCTCCCAGACCCTCACTGTGTCTAGGAAAGTAGGGAAGGGGGACTGGGGCCTGAGACTGGCCCAGGGGTGGGCCAAGAGGCTGTGTGTGTGCGCGGCGGGGTGGGGGGTGGGGGTCGTCGGAGCCAGGAAGGGATCCCACTCACTTCTCTTCCACCAGTTGCTTCTGATACTCCTCGTACTCCTCTCGGCTCATGCCCTGTGCTTCGGCCGCCGACTTGTCCCCGTCCCCCTTGTCCTCGCCGCCCCCCAGGCTCCCGGTGAGGTTCTTCAGCTGGCCGCCCACCATGGTCTTCACCATGAACGCCATGGTCTTCGCCGGCCCGGGCACGGGGCGCTCGGTGCTGCGCGCCAAGCACCCGGCACGTCCGCGCCTACTTCAGCACTAGGTCTGGCGGACAGCTCCTGCCGCGCCCGCACCCCGCGCTCTGCGCCGCCAGCCGCCCGCCCCCGCCTGGGCCCGCCCCCACCTCCCCAAACCCCTCCTCACGGGGGGCGGGGGGCACGCACGGGGCTGGGAAGGCTGGACCACGTGCCCGCTCCTCTCCCGCCTCCCCCACGTGCCTCCTTCAACGCCAAGCTCCACTGGGCACTGCTGACAGCGGATTAGGGCCTGCAGTGCTGGGGTCGCTCCCCCGGAAAAGGGGCTGAGCTGGTACACGCCCAGAACCCTGTTCTCTACCCTCCTCCAACTTTCTCCTCTCCTGGGTCACTGATAGCCAGGATTTCAGTTGGAAGATCCGGGTAGCAGCAAGGGGTAAAAACCTGGGGCCCCATCCCGTCGTCTCCTGGCCCCCCACCAATCCGCTGAACCCAGCAGCTGCCCAAAGAGCGTGGCGCTGGGAAGGGGAGGGAGGCCTGAGGCCGAGAGTGGGAATCCCAATTACGGTTCCATGAGGTGGCCTCACAGAGTTCCTCTGTCCGGCGCGCCCGCCCTGCTGGCCCTGGAGCAGCGCCGAGTTGGGAGGGAGAGTTCGGTGACGCTGGCCCGGCTGGGCCATGAGGGACATTGGGAGATACTGCTCCTTGTTCTGGCTAAGTCTGGGGACAGAATTATACACAGTTAGGACTCCCTCTGCAGTCCAGGGCTCAAAGCCCATGGGGTATCTGGTCTTTTGGCGATAGGGCAAGTCCTTGGCCTCCTTGCCTGCTTGGAACCCACTCCCAGCTACCTACCTGGAGGAGGTAGATGCCTTTACAGAGACAAAGGTGAAGCTGGAAGGTACATGAGCGTATCGAAGCACTGGCAAAGGGAAATCGCCTTTAATAAGGTGGGAGCTCACCAAAAGCTAAAGTGTGGGTAGGAGCTGGGCACCCAGAGACAGAGGATACTGGCCAGGCCCTCTCCCGCCCCTCAGACACTGCCTCCCCGGGATGAGCAGCAGCTTCCAGGTGGGTCAGGCATGCGTGCTGGGTCGGGAGCAGCTGCCTCCTCAGAGCCCACAGGGCCCTAGCGATGTGTGCTGCAGGCCCCGGAGGCAGGCTGCCTGTGGACAGACACTCCCAAAGGATCTTGCCCAGCTCCTGTCTGCTGCCAGACAGAGAAGAGATTACTTGGGTCTCTCCCTTCTGGGCTTTTGAAACCAAGACTGTCACAGTTGCCTGGCTCCACTCACTGCACCACAGTCTCCCCCGCTCTGGGACCTTCTCTGTCTCCCTTGGCCTGCCACAAAAGGTCCACACCTTCCCTCTGGCATTTAAGGCCTGCACAGGTGGCTCCAGGCTTACTGCCACCCCTGCATCCCTATGCACGTGCGTAACCCGTGATCATTCCACCTCGTGCCTTTTAAAGCCGAACATATTTCAATCCTCCTCCAGGACCATCCCAGCCCCCACCGACGCTTCTTGTCTTGCAATTCCAGCAGGAAGGGCCGTCAGTCCCATTTCTGAGGCCCTTAGCACACCCTGTCTCTAAATGGTGCACATTCATTGAGTAAATAACCACCCAGCAAAATTAGTGACCTCCCCCCACCTTTTCAATTCTCTACCCAATTTCACAAACTGGCCCTGCCCTTTGCTCCAACAGTACTGAACTTGCCACTTTTTCTCCAAAATATTATGCTTTTTCATGCCTCTATGCCTTTTTTCATGCTGTTACCCCGCATCGATGCCTTTTACCTATCTTGTCAGGCTGGAAAACTCTTGGTTGCCTTGATGGCCCATATCAAATGTCCCTTCCAGGCTGATTCCCTGGTCCATTCAGGTTAGATCAGGGATTTTCTCCTGCACTCCTACAGCCCCTGAGCTTCCTGCCATCATGGCGCTGACTGTGCCGGGTGATGCTGTCAGTTACTTGTCAGTTTCTCCTCCAGAGAGTGCCCTCTGGGAGGGAAGGACCCAGATGGGGCTGGGGGCTGAGCAGATTTCTGAGCAGTCGTCCCTGGAAAAAGAATCGGTCCTGGCTTGCCCTGTGCTCTTTGCTGTCTGGGGACTAGGCAGGTCCCCTCTGGGCCTCGGTGCCCCCAGCTCCAATTGAATGACTATAGCCCAGAACCGAGAGATGCTGGGTGGAGTGGGAAGTCCTGCTCACAGGTAGACCCACCTGAAATGCACGTAGCAGAAGCCTACAGTCTGAATGAGGAGGAAGAAGAGGAAGATGTCCGGCCGCAGGCATGAGACGTCCCTGGGGGCGAGTCAGGTGTGTGGAGAGCCTTGGGTGCTGCCTTCTGAAAGGGACAAGTCGAAGGTCCTGCCTCAGCTTCTCATCCGGAAGGAGGGAGGGGACCTAGAATCTGGGCCATGCGTGTGCTCTCTCTGTTTCCCTTCCTCAGGCTTGAGGCCGCCGGCTCTCATCCAGGAACCTGGAGAAGGGACAGCTACAAAGCTGCCTCCCCCACCCCAGCTCTCTTGGCTTCATCTGGGGACAGCTGGGAGGGCCTGGAGCCTGGGGTCATCAAGGGCCAAAGGCTCAGAAGAAGAGAAAGAGAGAAGCAGTGAGCAAAAGACCGGGTGAGAGGGAGGGCAAGAGCAGGACGCGACAGGGGCGTGGCGAAGATCCCACTCCGCCAGCCCACCCCATTTCCCTTCTGGCCACTGGGGGTTGGACCAGGGGCTTTCCAGGGCCCTGCTGATGCTGAGTCTGTGGGACTCTCTCGAGAGCAGAGAGGGCAGAGAGGGTGAGATCCGGGTCCCTGCACGTGGGCATGCACACACAGACACAGACACAGACACAGCTGTGCCTGCCGGGCGTCCTGGGCGGGTAGGGCAAGGGCAGGAGGGGCCTGAGGGCTGCAGGAGCGCGGAAGAAGCATGGCTGAGCCTGGACCTCAGGCTCAGGGATGGGGCCGCCGTGCAGCCTGCTGCTTCCCCCTCACCGCTGGGCTGCGAAGGTCCTTGTGTGGGAGGCTCAGGATCTGGTCCGGCTCTAAGAAATGATGCTCGGCACCCATAGGCAGGGAGACCCGGGCTTCTGAGGCCATGCGGGCTGCTGCATCCCTAGTGGGGGTGGAAACCAAAGGAGATGACTCATTACCCCTTCTGGTTGCACCCAAATCACCTAATCATTTCCCATAATCCCCAGGGGCAGCACATAGGTGGGGAACAGGCACCACCCATGGGGCCTCTTCTTGGGGGCTGGACTTTTCACCCCAAACCTTCTTCCTAGATCCTGAGACAGCTTTAGCTCAGGTAGGGATCTCCCTAAAGCTCTTGGTCTCTAGCCCAGCCTCCCCTGGGCTCTGCCTCCAGCCCCAGCCCCCAGGGGATTGAGCTCCTTTCCCTCATCCCACCGACCAGCCCAGGCTTCTAGATGTGCGGGGGGGCGGGGGGGGTTAGGCTTCAGGCACAGCAGCCAGTCTGAAGCCTCCTCCTCCCAGGCATCCCCAGGGCTTCCTGTACCCCCAGGGCTCTGTGGGTAGCCCCAGAGGCCTGGCCTGGAGTGGATGCTGGGAGGCTGAAAGGGGCAAAACGAAGTCAGGGACCACCTCCTCCAGCTGGCCTGATCTTGGCTGGGCACCGTCCAAGAAGCCCCATCAAAATGTCCTCTCCTTCGATGTGCTGTCACTGAAGGAAGGCTCAGATTTACTAACCCTCCCTGGGGTGGGAATGTCTCATGGGGGCCTTCATGTTGGGCTTCTGTCCCAGAGAGAGTTGCTTTTTTTTTTTTTTTTTTTGAGACAGAGTCTCACTCTCTTGCCTGGAGCGAGTGCCGTGGCGTCAGCGTAGCTCACAGCAACCTCAAACTCCTGGACTCAAGCAATTCTACTGTCAGTCTCCCAAGTAGCTGGGACTACAGGCATGAGCCACCATGCCCGGCTAATTTTTTCTATATATATTTTTAGCTGTCCAGTTAATTTCTTTCTATTTTTGGTAGAGATGGGGTCTCACTCTTGCTCAGGCTGGTCTCGAACTCCTGAGCTCAGAACGATCCGCCCACCTCGGCCTCCCAGAGTGCTAGGATTACAGGTGTGAGCCACCGCGCCCGGCCTCAGAGAGAGTTGCTTTTGAACTAGGACTTTCAAAACTTTAAATTTGATTCAGCTAAATTCAAGTCAACTCAACAAACCTAACTCCACCGGCAGCCCTTCCAACTGCCACGCTTTGTGCCGGGTGCTCAGGAAATGACAAAAGGAATGAAGGATGAATGCAGAAACGTCAGGCAGAGGAGCAAGGTGCAGAGGGTCCCCCGGGTGCCCCTCCTCACCCTATCCCTTACCTCATCTCTTGCAGGGTCTGGAGCAGAGTCCGCTGTCCATGGAGCAGGGCACTGACTTTGGCAGAGTCCTGCAGGAGGGCACAGCCCCTGTCTTCTCAGAGCCCACCCTCCACAGGGATGCCGCAGCCTCCTCCTCTTGGAGGCCTCGCCAGATTACCAGGGCCGCCTCTTTCTGGAGACACTGAGCTTATCTGAGCCCCATCCATCCGGGTTTCCCCTTTCCGCCCCCTTCCCAAACCCCTCTCCCCAAAGGTGATTGTGTCCTCCAGCAGTGGCCACCCCTGGGCTTTCTCAAAATCCCTCCCCTTTCTAAAAGTGGCCCTGTCTCCTGAAGGAGGCACAGGCCCAGCCCAGTCCTGTCAGTCCCCTTCTCCCAGGGCACCATCCAAGCTGGGGCCAGCGCTGGTCTCTGGGTCTCTGCCTCGCTGAGTGACCTGGAGCAGTGGCCACCTTTCTCTGGGGCCGATGGAACCTAGCAGGAGGGATGCAGGGCCTGAAGGTAGGATCAGAGAGGCCGGCCCTGGAGCGCGGGCTGCCCCCTCTTCCCCACTCCAGCAGCCCAGCCTAAGCTGCTCTGGCCCGAGGACACAGATTAAAACCTCGAGCTGTCAGAGCCCAGCAAAACCTGCAGGAGCTGCGGGCCCCCTCTGCCCAGTGCCTATCGCCTTGGCTGAGTTTAGCTCTCAGGTCCCCCCCCCCCCAGCTGGGCATGACCTGAGGCAGGACTCCCTGGGGGAGGAGCCAGCTGGCAATGGGGTTGAAATGAGGCTTTTCATGCAACTGAGCATTAACCAAGCTGTATGCAAATCACATGTGAAGCTACATGCAAATTAGCACCTAGTCTATTTCTGTCATTCGTCTGCAGACCCGAGTCCAAATACCTGGCATCTCCTTTCCCCAGCCCCGGCCCTGTGGCTCTGAGGGCACTTGCTTGTGCAGAGATGCCCTCCTGCATGCTGCCCTGTCCTGTGCTGTGACCTGCGGCATTTCACCCCTGCTCCTCTTCCCTCCAGAACTCCGGTGGAGGCTGGTTCCTGATTATAGGGCCTGCTACTCTTTCAAGCCTGCAGGTGGAGCCCTGGATGTCAGAAGGGCCACTCACCGGGCTTCCCTCAGGCCTGGCCGGGCCTGGGGCCCCCATGAGTTTCTTCCACTGCCTGTCAGCCTGGGCCAACTGCTTGGAGAGACCCTGGAGAGCCTGCAGGACCCGGCTGCGTCCGCCCAGGGTCTCCTCCAGGTGGGAGAGCCTTTCCCCTGGGGACTGGAGAAGAGCTGAGCTGGGCAGCTGGGCTGGGGCAACACAGCCTATCTCTGGGGGGCATCTTGGAGAGGGTTGCCAGAAGGCATGGCTGCTGCCTCCAAGACCCTCCCTAGGAAAATGTGTCTGGGTTAGGAGGTGGGGCTAGGACAGAGCACCTGGGCCCCAGGTCCCACTTAGATAAGGCCTCCTCAGGTCTCCATGTCTCCATTGGTTAAAGGACTGCTGGTTCTAAGGGAAGAGGATCCTGTGACTCAGATGGGCCCTTGCCCCACCTGCCTACTCCCTGGGTCCCTACCATCTCCTGGAGCCTCAGAGTCTGGCTGTGGAGTTATGTCCTCCCTGGTGCCCAGGGCCAGCCTTGCCTGCAGCCCTTCCAGCTGCTTCTGCAGATGGAGCTGCTCCAGGGAGGGCAGAGGGCGAGGTGGTGGGAGGAAGATAGAAAGTGGGGCCTGAAACCGGTGGGAGATCTAGAGGCTCCCCCACAAGCCAGGCTCTCTCCCTGACCAAACGCCAGGGAAGAGCTCTCAGCTCGGCGCCCAGCCCCATAGGCTCCGCCCTCTGAGCTCTGCCCTCTGAGCTGCACCCCTTGCAGATTCACATTCCTCCCTCCCGCTGCTCCTCCGGTCCTTCGAGCTTGTCTCCTTTGAGCAGCCTTCCCTGAGCCCCTGGCTGGGTTCAGACCCCCTCTCTGCTCCCATAGCCCCCTGCACCTTTCGAGACCCGACCCCAATCACTCTGAACTGTGAGGTAACAGCGTGGCCCAGCCAGCCTGGGGGCCTTGAAGACCTGGCCCCAACAGGAGGCCTGAGCTTCGCGGAGCTCAGAGGACAGGTGGGAGGAGGGCTGGAATGGCAGGTCTGAGGGTGCTATGACACGGGTGAGGGAGGGGTCCCTGGCTGGCCTCTCCCAGGTGGCCAGGGCCGACATCACCCCTGGGCTCGGCTCACTCAAGCTGAAGGTCAGGAAGGACAGGACGTCATGGTCATCTGGAAGGGAGTGGATGGAGAAGAAATACAACCACTTTACCCAGAGTCCCTCCCTTGGCCCTCACCCCAGCCCCCATCACACCCCAGGGAGGCAGCTCTCGGGCCCTTGTCTTGCTCACGTCACAGGACGGATGTCGGGAGCAGATGAGTAGAGGGGTGGATTGGCTGTGAGGGTTGAACCTCACACTCAGCAGAGGTGGGCCCCCATGAGTGGCAAAACTGAACAATCACAAAACACCCTGGGCTAGAGCCCTGGTAAAAAAGTAAGAAACACCCTTCGGCCCCAGAGCACAGATGCTACTGGCAGAAGCAACCTCACAGTGGCTACCTCCCTGATGTGGCTCTGACCATGTCACTCTCCTCCTCCAAAACCTTCCATGGCTCCCCAGTACCCAGTATCTAAAGACCAAAGTCCTGGCATTCAAAGACTCCCACTCCCCTGCTGTCCACCTGCAGGACCCTCCATGGCTCTCTGTTGCATTACTCCTCTTTGCTCCATTTCCCTAAATATTCCTCGTGGCTATCCCTCTTCTACCTGCTCCACGGCTCCCACCTAGGGGCACTTATGGGGCCAACACTGGAATACAAGCGTCTCTTGTTTTATCCCATTTGAGATTTCCAAGTCTCAAGGCAGACGTGATTTCTTCTGATGGCTGCAGAGCCCCAGAGAGGACTCCTGACTTGCCCAGGTCACGTGGCGGGGAAGTGGCCGACCCATACCCAGCGCTCTTGGGAAGGTGTGCTCGAGAAGATGCATTAGTCCCCTCTCTGCTCTCACCTGCCCAGTGGGACCCTCACCTGCCAGCATGCTGGTGGCTGCTGAGACCCCAAAGAAACCTCCAGGGACCAAAAGCAGGGGCCCCACATCCACACAGACCTCATCTGGATCGCTGGAAGTGAGGCCACTGTTCAAGGAGACCTGAGGGGTGTGGAGGGAGTGAGCCCCCTCCGCTCCCCCGCCCCCGGCAGTGGGGCAGCGTCCTCGCCTCTGACTCGCAGGCTGCCGTGCAGGGCGGATGGCCACAGGGCTTGGTGTCAGAAAGGCACAGAGGTGACCTGCACTCCTGGTCTCAAATCGGCTGTGCGTGCCTGTGCTCTGTGTGAGTGTTAGGGGTCCGTGTAGGGTGGAGGAGCCCAGGTGGGTGTTGACTCGCATGTGCCAGGGACCCTGCGTGGTGTCCAGGCGCCAGTCTGTTGGGGCTGTGGGCACTCACGCACAGCAGCTGTGTCACCAGGGCCTTGTATTCTGCACTCCCCACCTGGAGGACCCCAAAAGCAGGAGGGGCCACTCACATGCAGCCTCTGCCACCAGTAGGTGATCCTCACTCTGAAGGGGTATGGTCAGTTCCAGAAGTCTCGATGACAGGAGTCCAGCACCCAGCTGGCTCCGTCCCCGTGGGCACTTGGAATCCAGCCAGGTCACACAGGACCCAAGGCTTGGCCGGTGAGGGATGTCCTAGAAGCCACTCTGCCCAGTGCTTCCCCACTGGGGGTGGCACTGCCGTGGGGAAGGGGTGAGCTGGTGAGGGACATGTCTCTGTTGTCTAGCTTGAGTCTCTCTTGCTGTCGTCTGCTCTCTTAGCAGGAGAGAGAAGGGCAGGGGAGCAAGCCCTGCCTAGCAGAACGCTGGAACCTAGAGTTTACAGAGGAAGGGGCAGGGGCCTCCCTGTGACGCTTCCCCAGGGGGACAGAGGCCTGGATCGACAGTGGGTTTCTGCCCTCAATCCCCCGACCCCTCACCTCGCCCTACTGCCCTTCCCCCCACTGCCCCCAACTCCAAGTCCCCACGCCTCTGGCTAGGGCTTTCTCTCCTCTCCCCGCCGTTGCGGCTCAGACTGTGGCAGGACAGACTGCGGGCAGATGACATGGGACATGTCCTAGTGGCCAAGGCCAATGTGGCAGGCCACCTTCCCCACGGGGCGGCGTAGCAGGCTCTGGGGAGATAGAAGAAGAGTGTGGAGCCCCGAGGGTCTCCGGGCCCACGGGCCACAGACACACAGACACTGCGACACCGGGGGCGGCTCACGCCAGAGCAGCTGGCCTCACCGCCCTCAGCCCAGAGGGACGCGGAACAGAGCGGCCACCTGGGTTTGCACTCTGAGCTCGTGACCTTAGCGAGTCCCCTCATCCTCCCGAACCCCAGTGCTCCCGTCTTTAAAACGAGGATAACTGAAAGCAGCTCGTAACCGTGTTACGAGGGTGACTAAGACAGGGCCTGCGCGCGGCCTGGTGCTGGCCTGGCTACGGCGAGCTCAGCGCCACAAACGCCAGCAATTAGTCTGATTGTCGCGGGCTGAGGGAGGTTTGCTGAGAGACACCGACGAACCGGCCCGGCTACTGGAGGCCAGAGAGGGACGGAAGCCACCGAAGCCACGTCATCTGCGGGAGGAAGGCGCAGCTGGTGCGGGGAAGGGCGTGGATCCTCCACGGGCAAGTCTGGGCTGGATTTCAGCTCTGCACATAGCTGCGTGCCCTCGGGCGTGTCACCTCGCCTTTCTGCTCCAGTGTCCTTACCTGTCAGTGGAGGCTAGTACGTCCCCCTTGTCAGAGGTGTCGGGGTGAGGTGAGATAATGGGGCAGACACACTTACCGCAGGCCCCAGCCTGTGTCAGTCCCCCTGCGCTGTTGGGGTGCTTCCTGGTTCCCAGGGACAGGGAGCGAAGTCTGGGTCTGGGGCCCCAGGGGCACAGCTGAGACTGAGTGGGAGGGAGTCCCAGGGGGACAGCCACCAGCTCGGAGTGAGAGGCCAGCAGGGGTGACAGCTCCAGGAGGGCGGGCTCCCTGCCAGAGCCCGGGAATGGGGGGCAGTCCCGACAGGCCTTACCCGAGCTGCTCAAGGGGCGCGTGCCCATCACTGGCATGCACGTGGATGACAGGGATGTTCTGCATGAGGGTGACAATCAGCCTCAGCTGTGGGCACAGGAGGAGGGTGAGGGCCTGGGTGGGCAGGTGGGCAGGAGACACTATTCACCTGGGTATCCCCGGCAGAGGAGTCGAAGAAATCGCGATGCCGTCCCACGAGGCCAAGCCTCCCGGGACAGAGCTGACGTGGCCCCTGTCCCGGGTGTACCACACGACCTGCAGGTTCCCAGTCCCTCAGCTCAGGGGTCCCTGCAGGACACTGGAACCCCAGGGCTCATTGCGCGCCTCCCTGATCCATCCTCTCTGTCGTGCCTCAGTGGGGCCGCTCACCATGCCCTGGGCTCCCCGGCGCCCCGGCTCGGTCACCCTCATCTGTGTCTCCACCACCCAGGTGGAGAAGGGCACAGCGGCCCTGCTGCACACGGCGCCACTGCGGTGCCTCACGGACAGCGCCAGTTGCACTTCCCCCAGGCCCGGGATGGCGTCTGTGGACCAGGGCAGATCAGGGCCCCGGCCCACTACACCCCTGCGCCCCTTCACTGTCGGGGCTGGCTTCTGGGAGGAGAACATTCGATAACGGCCGCTGGTCAGACGTGGGAATCTACCAAGAAGTGGGAAGTAGAGCCCAGCGCAGCGGAGGGGCCTGTGCCAGGGAGGGCAACGGATGCCAGCACGGCCTGCGCCCTCCCTCAAGCCTCGCTTCAGTCTGCATTGTCTGTTTTTATAAGACCCCATTTTATGGATGGGGAAACTGAGGCTCGTAAAAGTTAAGGAACTGAGTGTATTGAAAGTCATCTCCCTCTGACTCCAAAGTACAGCTTTTTCCACCACGGGAGACGTTTGTGTCTGACCTCTCCTATTTCTCGGGTGAGGAAACTGAGGCCGTGTGAGGAGAGGCGGTGCCGTGCCCGCAGAACGCAGCCGAGCACTCCGGGAGAGAACAGGCAGCCTGCCCAGGACCGCAGGCTGGGGAGCTGGGAGGGGCGCGAGTGCGGCTCCTCGGGGAGGGGACCTGGGGCGTGCCAGGGTGAGGAGGCATGACAGCCAGGGTGCAGGGGGGACGGGAGGAACAGGCGGAGTGTGCGGGTGAGAAGTGTCCTGGCGGTGGCAGGGTGGGGAGAAAGGAGCCTGTATGACCGGGAGGGACGGGGAGAGAAACCGAGGCGACTTGGCAGGAACCAGGAAGGGCATTCAGAGCACTACTGCAGCTGCCTCTCACCCTCCGGCCGGCCAGGCTGGAACCTGGCCCAGGCCCAGACACTGCCAGGACTTCCCAGAGGATGCCAGCACCGCCCGTTTGCCTGCCAAGGCCAGGATGGGGGCAGGGAGGCTCAGAGGGTGCAAGGCCAGAAGTCCTGGGGCTCCCGGAAGCTGCCGCTGCCTCTGAAGTGACTTGCGGGAGGCAAGGACCATCCGCTGCCTCCTACCCTTATGCAGTCAACCTCAAGTGGATTGGTCGTGCGACCTCGCTCCAGACTGCGGGCTCCTTGAGCCCGACTCAGCCCTGTGTCTCTGGACTGGGCACAGAGGAGCATCAGAGTGAGTGAATGAATAGACAATGGGCATACACTGGGTGACCTTGGAGAACGTGCCTCTGCTCCCCACCATGATCCGTGACAGCTCAGACCTGGCAAGGCCAAGAGCAGTGAGTGGTGTACAGGCCCTGCCCTCCTGGCTCGGAGGCAGGGCCTGGCTTGGTGCTGTGAGAGGCAGCCCACTCCATCCACCTCCTGCGCCTTCCTCCTGTGAAGGACTGGAAGAAAGATCCTACTGACGGAGCCTGTCATTTTAAAGGGGTATTTTGTTCTGGCCTCAGTCAGGAATCATGCCGCTTCTCAGAACTTACATCTCATAGATAGAAAAACATAGCTGATCTGCTTTCTCTCTTTGCTTTAACTGCTAGGAGGCTCTGGGCTAAATCCATGTCCCAACTTCAGAGTTGAGATCTCACAGCATATGTTTTGGAAACTGGACTCATTTCATATACCATCCTAACCCTAAGTCTCATTCTTCTTGCTCACTCCTAATTTAAGATATTGTATTGTATCTATTGTGTAGGTCCTTGTAAGTCATCACAAATCCTTTTTGGAACAAGATTAGGCAGAAGACAGACTCTTTGTAGGTCTGGGTTTGGAAGGCCCTGAACACAGACCTATGGGCTAAGATGCTCTCATGCCTGCTTCCAACCCCAACACACATACAGGGAAGGGCCGGTGCCTGCTCACACGAGGATGCCTCCCTGCAGGTGGTCCCTCGGTTCTCACGGATGGCGAGGCAGACAGGATGAAGTCAGGAGCCTGGGGCTTTGTGCTAGTCCAGGTTGTCTTGTTTCTGTACCTGGGACTTAGCGTGTGAGCATGTGTATGTGTGTGTGTTCACAGGTTCAAGAGGCAGAAGAAGGGGAGGAGTCCAAGGAGAGGCAGAGGAGGAAAGAGAAGTCCTAGGGCAGAGAAGCAGAGAGGAGAAGCTGAGACTCAGGGGTGCTGGAGCAGGAGACCAGCCTGGGAAGGGTCCTGGGGCCCCTGGCACTGTCTGCCCCAGGCCCTGCCCACCCTGGACAGAGGCTGGCCCTGGCAGGCCCGTCCCCCACCAAGTTGCAGCCCCTCCAGCATGCTGAGGGACCCTGGGCATGGCTGGCGCCCACCCCTGCCCTCACCTCTGTGGTGGCTCCAGAAGGGTATTCCAGCCCTGGGCAATGCCAGCCTTGGGCCTCTGAAGCTGAGCTTATACTCAAACCTGTGCCGAGGAGGACGCCCCTGCCCAGCGTCGTGGGGGGCCAGGAGCAGGAGGCGGCACAGCAAGGCGTCTGGCTCGCTGACCACCGCCAGCGTCTCGGGAGCTGCTGTCCAGGTGTAGTAGACTGTAGCTAGGGGGCCAGGGACTGGCTCCTGGGACCGGGCCAGGCAGGGAGGAGCTTGGGACTGGCAGAAGCTGGGTCTTGGCACCATCCTTTCCCTCCCTCCGTCCCCAGCACAGACATCCTGTTCCTTCCAGGCCTGCTCTCTGGCCCGTGCCTCCTTCACCTCCAGCCTGGTGTGGGCAGACCCCTTGCCAGCCTGAGCTCTGTCCCTGCTCCTGGCACAGGCCACCTACCCACCTCTCCTCAGCTCCCGCAGCTGAGGGGTGCGTTGGGGGTGGGGGGGTGCCTGGGCCCCACCCTTCAGCAGCCCTGGCCTCTCCTCCCTGCCATGGGGCGTGTCCTGCCTCTTTCCCCGCTCGTGGCTATTCCAACTACCTGGCTGTCCCCCACCTATCCTTCTCTCCTTCTCAGCCGCCCCCCTCCCCAGCAGTGATGCTCAGGTCTTTCCTGTATCCCCAGAGCTCACCCTTCCAAGCACCCTGCTTTCGTCGACAAACGTATTCCATGAAAAAGAAAGGGAGTCTTGAGAGACAGCGAAGAAACGCAATGTGTGGACCTTGTTTGGAGACAGATTTTAACTCACCATTGAAAAAAAGTGAAACAGTTGGGGAAATTTGAACAACGGATATTTGATTATATTAAGGAATTATTGTTAAAATTTTTAGGAATGATATGGTATTGTGGTTATGTTTTAAAAGTCTTTTGGAGAAACATACTAAAGCTTTGTGGATGAATTGCTACGTCTGGAATTTGCTTCCAAATATTCCAGGGCCTGGGGGGTGCGGGTGGGGTGTAGACGACCCAATTGACGTTGAGTTGGTAACTGCTGAAGCTGGGTGGTGGGATGAGGGGTTCATTATACTCTTCTCCCTACTTTTGTATGTTTGGCAATTTCCATAATAAAAGTTTTTAAAAGGTAGGAAATCCTATATTTCAAATATTTTCATCCAAATAAAGTTTGTTTTTCCAGAGTGACTCATTTGCCAAGAATTCTGGATGGCTGAAGTTTTACTGTGCTTTGCAGGTTCCCAGTAGGCTTCAGTCACTGGAGATTTACAAATCGCTTAAAATCAAGGTTGTAAATGGGAAATTGTAGGACGTGCTAGAAGCAACCGCTTCTCAACACTAAGCCCTCCACCGCCTCCACCCGCTCCCGTTCCCGTCACAGCCAAGCTGATGCCAGGTGGTCCCACTCCGTCCCTGCCACCTCTCCTCCACCCGGCCCCTCCCCCGCTGCCCTCACCACGCCACACGAAACGCTCCAGCAAGGCCTGAGCAGTGACCCTGTGCTCTGGACCTAGCAGACTCTTCTCAATCCGGCCTCTGCCACGACAAATGCTGCCGACATCCACCCGCTCACCCACCCGTCACTGAGGCTGCCCCTCTCCTGTGCCCTGAGCCCCTCCAGCGCTCACTGCTTCTCTCCCTGTCCCTAGCTGCTCCCTTTGCTACTCCCTTGCCAGCTGCTCTCCCTCTGTGGTTCCTGAAGTTAAGCCCCAGGGCTTCCCCCTTACTCCGTGCTCCCTTCCCAGGTCCGTGGCTTCAGGCACATCACTGCGTGTGGTTCCCGAGTCTCCCCTTCCAGCTCAGCCTCTTCCTGGAAGGTCAGAATGAATGTCTTTCTCTGCAGGGGACATCTCTGCTTGGGTGTCGCGTGTCGCTGAGGGCCCCAGACATCCTACCTCAACTGAATTCCTCTTCTCCAGCCTCCTCCTATTGTCTTCCGGGCCTCGGTCTCACCGACGGCGCCGCCCTCACCCTACCAGAGTGGAATTGCCCCCACTCTTCCCACTGCCTCACCCCTACCTCCGGCCGGCAGCAAGCTCTCAAACCTGCTCTTGCCGCTGTCATGATTTGTTACCTGGTTTCTTAATCTCCCTGAGCCTGTTTCTTTATCTGTAAAATGGGGACATAGTAGTATCAATATACACCTCCAAGAGTTGCTGGAGGTCACACAAGGTAATATAGGTAAGGTGCTGGAACAGGGCCCGGCAGCCAGTGCAATGTCAGTCGTGCTCACCCCCCGCCACCCTGCTTCTCCAGCCAGGCCGCCCATCGCCCCCGCTCAGGTGCCCGCAGCCTCCCGCTGTCCTGCAGACTGCCGCCGGAGTGATCTACAATACACATCTGCGCATGTCACTCCGGTGTCCTAAACCTGTGTGCGGTCGAGCTCCTCTCTGGGCCTGCAAAGGCGGGTGGGGTCTGGGCGCTGCTCCCTGCCTCACCTGAGCCCAGACCACGCCCCTTGGCACCTGAGCCGCAGCCACACCGACAGGCTGCTGCACCTCACTGCCTTGCCCAGGCAGTGTCCTTCCTTTGCCAGGAACGCCCTCACTCTGTCCCTGCCATCCTCTGAGTAGCCACCCTGCGTCTGCTGCCACCTTGGCCCCACTGCTGGGTGCTGGCAGTGGGCGATACCCCACCAGATTTCTGGGCACCAGCTTGAGTCCTGAGAGGGCCCCTCCATCAGTCCATGAGCTCCTCAAGGGTAGGACCTACGTCTTGCTCATCCAGGGTAAGCTACTGGCCAGCACCAAGCCCATGGGAAAGATGAGAGCAAAACACAGGCGCTGGGAGAGAGGGGGGGAGGGAGAGGGGGAGGGAGAAATGGGGCAGGGTGCGGGCAGAGGGCAGGGGCTCCCAGATCACCAGGTGGAAAGAACTGGAACATCCGGCTGCCTGGACCTGCCTTCCCTCAGGGTCCCACCACCTGGGCCCTGTCCCTCCATTCCTGTCTCTTACACGTGGCCCAGTCCTCTGTGCTGCCTGCCTGGCCCCTGTTGTGACCCCACAGCCACTGGCGCCACTGCGGGTCTCTGAGCCGACCGTTCAAATCTCCGCCTGCGCTCCAAAGGTGCAGTGAGCAAGGATTAACAGACGCTATCAATCACAGCTCCCCCACCCAGCCCCTGCCCTAGATGTGGCGTCAAAGACTCACCAGTGCTCCACTGCGCGACTCCCTCCCGCTCTGCAACTCCAGGACTGTCCCTCTCCCATCTGGGGCCGCCCTCTGCTCCAAGGCTTCCCCCCTGTAGCTCCTGCCTCCCTCTTAGCACTTGGACACAATCTGAAGGTCAATGTCCTTTCCTTTGGCGGTCACATTGGCTCAAGCCTCAAAAACAAATCTCCCACATCCTCCTCTAACTTTCCTCCTCTTGCACCCCCATTTCTCAAGGCTGTCGACCCCTCCTCTGGCCACTGTAATCTGGAGTCGGGCCCCTACCAAACACAGGTGCCGCTAAAGCCAGCGACGCCCTCCGCAAGGTTAAAACCACCCGGCGGGCTCAGCCTTCATCTCTGTGCTTTGGGGAAGCAGGGACCCCACGGGCTCCCTCCCTCTGTGACATGACACTCTCGCTTCCTCCCTCTGCACCGTGGTGGTCAGCCTGCTCTCCTCGACCTTGCAACGCTAAGAGGTCCTCAAGGCTGGGCCCCGGCCCTTGTCTCCTTTGTGTCCTCCCAAAGTGGCCTCATCCTCCTTGCCCCTGGGGTCAGGCTCAATCCATCCGCAGGTGACCCTTGAATTTGCCTCCAGAGCTTCTGGGTTCCAACAACTGACTCAACACCTCTCGGCAGTTTCAAAGGCACACGTTTAAACTCAACAGGCCCAAAACAGGACTCACGAGCCTCCTGGTCCCCTCGCTCAGCGGGCCCCTGCCACCTCCGCACAGCCACGCTGCCACTCAGGCCTGCTACGGCTCCTTCCCTGGCATGCCGAGTCCAGCACCAAGCGCAGTCGACTGCACCTCTTCCGTCTCTCCCGAGTCCGTCCACTTCCCACCATCCTCTCACCTGGCCAGCCCTCGCGGTCCTCCCTTCAAACCTTCTCTGTATTTCAGAAATACTTATCTGACATGTGGCCCTCCTGTTCAAAACCTGCACGGGCTTCCCATGCCTCCGTTTGGTGACAGCCAAGTCTCTGCCGCAGCCACGGCCTCTCAGCCCTGGGCCGTCTGGACGTCTCGCCCACCTTGTCGGAGTCCTGGGACAGAGTTGCCCTCCCTCCGTCCCAGCGTCTCTCGCTGCGATGCTGCCACGCCCTGCCGGTGCCTTCTGTTCTTCCTTCTGATCTCAGCTGAAACGTGGCTTCTTCCAGGACGCCCCCCGCCCCCCGACTCCCATGTCACGCTTCTGTTTTTCAGTGAACCGTGAACTTCACAGGGTCTATTTTGCTTATCACTGAACCCTGTCCTAGCACACAGCAGGTACTCAAATATTTGCTGTTGAATGAATAGTCTAGCTTTAGAAAGGTCCGTCTGGCAGCGGGCAGAGGGCGGCCTGGAGGCTGCTGCCCAGGCCCGGGACAGAGGTGATGGTGGGAGCACCCGAGGTGGGGCTGAGGCACAGACACCAGCACACGTGAGTCAGACGCCCTGGATTTCAGGTCCTGCTGGCTGGGAGAGGAAGGTTCAGGGCCCCAACTGGACAAGGGGACCCCTCACCTGCTCATGACAGTGACTGACACTCCACCTTTAGGGGTTCTGTACTGACCACTGCCCCTGGACAACCTGAGGGAGAGAAGGTTCCAGCAGGTCCCCATTCCCCATCTGTGCCCTCCCCCACTGGAAGGCACCTGGATCTCCTCTCTCCCCTGCAGCCAGCAAGGCACAGGGCTTGGCACATGGCAGGGGTGGGGACAGGGCAAAGCTGTCACATCCTGGGTGAAACGTGAGAACCACCAGAAGCTCAGAGCCTCCTCCTTCCCACACCCTCCCGAGGCACAACGTGTATCTTGTCCCCTACCAGGGGGACCTCACCCAGCCTCCTGGCCCACCATGGCTTTTTCTCACTCTTGGACAGGGTCCCAACCAGAACTCCACCCCCATCTGGTCAGGCCTGGGTCCCCGCAACCCCTGGCTCCAACCCTCCCTGTGCGGCGGCTTGAACAACACAGCAGAAGAGGCAGCTGGAGCCCCCAGCAGCACCATGTGGACAGGGCCCCAGAGCCAGGCCTGGGCAGCAGCTGGACGGTGGCACAGGGCGGGTGGTGAGCGGTCCCCCCACGGGCAGACACAGGACACTCGCTCGTGCAGCTGACACAAAGCGGCGGCTACATCTCCCGGCCATGCTCCCCACCCGGCCCCACTCACAGAGACAGGGGGATGGACGAGATGGCATGGGGGGCGGCCGGGCAGGACAGGCAGGCCCGGCGGAGGGAGCGCCGAGGCGGGCGGCGGTGTCCTCATGGAGTGGTTTATTACGGTTCCGTCTCACAAGGCAGGTGGGCGGGTGGCAGCGCACATGAAGTCCAAGCCCCTGACAGACGTCTGCCTCGGGCGCATGCAAACAGTGCAACATGGTCAAGCGCAAACACGGGCGACCGAGGCGACACGGGACACGAAACACGGAATGGGGGACGAGGCTGGGGCGATGGGTCTCCCAGCCCTCACGGGCAGGACAGGAAAAATAAGATTCGTACTTCTTGTAAAATGCCCATTTGTTGGGTACTTTCTTTCTCCTTATCTTGAAAAATAATAAAAAATAACACACGGAAAAAAATCTCAAAAAGGGGAAGGAATAAAACTCTAAGAAGGCGAGCGACGGGAAGCCGGGGAAGCCCGACCTGGTGGGCACTGTCCCCCGCTCTCCAGCCCCTACGGCCCCTCGGTGGGCTCCCCAAGCCCAGCGCGCGGGTCTGTGAGAGAAGGGGCCGGCGGGGCGCAGGCCGGGTCAGAGGGAGAGGCCTGCCAGCCCGCTGGGGCTCAGTTCAGGCTCGGGCCCGGCAAGCAGGGGCACCAGGTCCATGATCTTCCAGGTTCAGTCCCCACAGGCCCATGACCTGGGCAGAGGCCGGCGGTCACAGGTGCAGCTCGTGGGTTTTGATGCGCTCCAGCTGCTCGCGAAGCTGCAGGAAGGAGGGCCGCGTGGCGGCGTCCAGGTGCCAGCAGTTCTTCATGACCTCGTAGACTGCGGGCGGGCAGCCGTCAGGGGCATCCATCTTGTAGCCCTTCTCCACCCGAGGGACGACGTCCTTCAAGGGCTGTGGGCAGGGGGTAGGACTCAGCGCAGGGCCTGGCTCCGGAGGCTTCCAGTCCTCAGACCCTGCCGACACTCCCGTGCTCCAAGCCCAGCCTGGCCCAGCCCCCACACTCACAATTCGTGGATAAGGCACTCGCCCGAAGGAGTAGATCTCCCAGAGAAGGATCCCGAAACTCCACACATCAGACTTGGTGGAGAATTTCTGTCATGTGGGTGGGAGACGCAGCGTCAGCTCCTGGGAATCTGGGGGTGAGGAGTGACCCAGGACCCCTGCCCACCCCTGCTCGGGCCCTGGGGGGAGGCTGGCCCCACCTTCTCTCTCAGGGCCTCGGGGGCTGTCCACTTGACCGGCAGTTTGCCTGTGTCCTGGGTGCTGGAAGCCTCCTTGGTGAGGCCGAAGTCGCTGACCTTAGCTACGTTGTCCTCAGAGACCAGCACGTTGCGGGCAGCCAGGTCCCGGTGCACGAAGTTGTTGCCCTCTAGGTATTCCATGGCCTCGCAGACGTCTCTGGGGGCAGGCCAGACACATGTCCCCTTGGACTGGGGCTCCCGTAGCAGGGCTGGGAACCCCTCAAACCCCACCCAGCCCTGGGGCTGCTTCACTCACAGTGAAAACTTGAGGAGACAGTCTCCGCCCAGCACTGAGCGACCCCGAGACCGCAGATAGTCCACCAGGCTCCCCTGGGGGGCAGGACAGACAGACCGACCAGGCCACAGGTCAGACTTGCCCTGCAGCCCCTGGGGGGTGGGCGAATGGCCACCCAAGGGAGGTGAGAAGACAGGGAAGGAGCAGGGAGGGGGCGGGACACCGCCCCTGCACACTGCCCAGGATCACTCGTGCATTATCGCTTCTCACTCCCACAGTCTGAGGTGGACTCTTACTGTCTCCACTTCCCAGACGTGAAACAGGCTGGGAGAGCTGACGGGGCCACCCAAGGTCATGGTGAGTAAACGGTGAACCAGGATAAGAGCCAAGCCCTTGGTGACCTCGAAGCTCGGCTGGGACGGGGGACTGCGGGATCAGGGGCCCAGGGGTACAGGGGGTATCTGGGGCAGCTGGAAGGCCCCAGCCCGGGTTCCACTCGGCACGGGCCCAACCCTGGGCAGACACCCACCTTGGCCATGTACTCAGTGACGATGTAGAGCCCGCCCTTCTCCTCCACGATCACACCCAGGAGCTGCACCAAGTTGCTGTGCCGAAGTTGCCTACAGTGGGACGGCGGCGGTCACAGCCTGCCGAGCCTCCTCCTCAGCCTCCCGTCTGAGGGGCAGCCTCCCACCCGCCCCTGCCCCAGCTCACGTCATGACTGACGCTTCAGCCAGGAAGGCCTGGGCGGTGGCATCATTCTTAATGCACTTGACGGCGACTTTGTTGCCTCGGTAATCGCCTAGCATCACGTCTGGGGGAAGAGAGGTGGGGGCTGTTCCCTGGACTCCCCACTGCCCTTGGCCCTCGGGGCGCCCGGCCCTCCGCTCACCTCCAAACTCCCCCTTCCCGATGGTCTGCAGCAGCTTCAGCTCCTTCATGTTCAGTGCCCAGCCACCTACGGGGGCAGCAAGAGGCGGGAGGTCGGGCTGGGGGTCGCCACTGGGATGGCAGAGGTGGGCTGGACTGTCAGGTGTGTGGGCTTCCTGGGAGGTCTCCAGAGCCTCCAGGATGGGGGCAGTGCCAGGCCTGGGTAGGAGCAGGTAGGTGGGCAAAGGTGTGGGCGGGGGGTGCACTCACTGCGGTAGAATTCATCCTGGGCTGCCACGGTGCCCTCCATGACCTTTGGTTTGATGAGGCGAGTACAGAGTCCATCTGCGTCTGAGGTGTAGTGCTGGGGGGTGGGGGCAGGGCACTCAGAGTCAGCCCCCACCGTGCCCCAGCGCTGATCCGCTCACATGCACCGCCCAGGTCTGACCACAGGAGGGCAGCAGAGGCTGGTCCTGCCCGGCCAGGAGCCCCTATGAGTAGGGAGGGCTTCCCATCTCTGGCAGAGCAGGGGTTGGGGAAGACTCACACCCAGCTGCTGCACACTCAGTTGTCGCTACAACTTTGGGAGTCACCAGTATCCTAATGCAGAGGGCAACCCATGGCTCAGTCCTGACACCAATCTCTAGCCAGATGTGTCCAAGACCCCCACGCTCCCCTGCCACAGGCTGAGCCGGGCCAGCAGGGGAAGATGACAGCACGGAGACATGTGGGAGGCCACCTGGGGCTACAGATGCCAGGTAAGGCCTGGCCAGGGCTGGCAGAGATGGCCCTGGAAGCTGCAGGGACATACAGGCGTGTCCGCACAGGTGCAGGAGCCTGGGAGGCCCTGATGCAGGCGCGTGGCTCATGTTTATCTGCACACATCCGGCGTGAAGGTCTGTGACCGGCTGGAGGAAAGTTAGTTCTGGGATCAGACAGACCCAGATTCTAATCCCGGCACCGCCCCTTTACAGCTGTGTGACCTCAGGCAAGTCCCTTAACTGCTCCGAACCTTTGTTTCCTGGTCTACAAAATGGGGATAATGCCACCTCCCTGTGGTGGCACTGTGGGGTCAGAGGTCAACCCTGGCATGCACCAGGTATTCTATCGAGGTGTGAAGAAACGAGGGCTCACAGAGGTTGCACAACACGCCCCGGTGGGGTCGGGAGTGTGTGGGCGTGGGGGCCGAGGCCACGCACCGGGCGCCCTCCCGGCTCACCTCCACCAGCTGCATGAGGTTCTCGAAGTACACCTCCTCGTCGATGCTGAGCTTGCTGGCGTGGTACATGATGCGGTAGTGCTCCACCTTGCCGTCGCAGCTCACGCACAGCGTGTAGTCCCCGGGGTAGTTGGTGCTCTCCCGCACCAGGAACAGGCCCGTCTCTGGTGGGTACAGAAGCCGCTCGGCCTGCTCCCGTGTGATCTTGCCATGGAACCAGCTGGGGGATGGCCGGGCCAGAGGTCATGGTGGCCCAAGGGTACAGACCCAGGTGCCTCGTGCCAGCCTCCCCCATGCCTCTGTGAGGCTCCCCTTTCTGAGGTGCTCCCCCTGTTCAGCACCTTCCCACGGTTCCCACCTGCTCAGTCAGGCATCCGGGGCCTCCACTCCCGCTCCCTGTCCCTTCTTTCTTCTGTCCCCCTCCCCTGTCCTCTTGCTGTGAGGAAGCACCCACGCCCTGCCCTGCGCTGGAAGCCCTCGCCTACACTGCCGCCCCTCACTCTGGCCTCCCTGCTTCCCTCTGATGCTCTTCCAGGGAGGACAGGGCCTCTTCCCCTTTTCTCCCCGACCCTCCGCGCGGTACTCACGGCATGAGGCTGAGTTTGGTACCCGCCTTCACGCCCTCCCGCTTCTGCACGTAGTTGGCTGGGATGATGCCTTCACGGCCCACCTTGTTCTTGGCTTTGTACCAGTTGGGGTCCTAGGGAGAGGGCAGCCCAGAGGCACTCTCAGGCCTGGTCTCTCCTGCAGGGTGACGAAGCCCCAGAGGGAAGCCCCAGAGGTGGGAGGGTGGGGTGGGCATGTAAGGTCCCCAACTTACCTTGGTGACGGCCACAATGGTGAGCACATCTCCTTTGCAGAAGGGCAGGTCCTGCTCAGCGGTGCCGTGGAAGTTGTACTTGGCAATACATTCTGTACCGGATGGCCAGGCGGCCTGCAGGGCAGACACCAGGTGGGTGGGTGCAGCCTGGGGCTCTTCTCCACCCACCTGCCTGCACACTGGTGAGGGCACAGCCTCTTAGCAGGCCTCTGTGAGCCTGGGTGAGGCACCCTCCCCAGAGAACTCTGGGTGCCTTGCAGCTGGGATTCCCCCACCGACCGCCCGGAGCTGTGTCTGACAGTGTGCACAGGAACCTTTCTCTATTCAAAGCCTGGGCTGGGACAGAGGGTTGGGGGAAAGAGGAGTGGGCTGACCCAAGCCCCACACGCTCTCCTTTGCTAAGCACCCCCTGGGGGTGGCGGGGTGCTCATGTGCCCAGACCCCCACTCCACGGTACCTGTATTGCCGACATCTTCTCAGGAGCTCTGGCGTCCCCGTCACAGGAAAGCCCACCTGTCACTTGGTACCATTAGAGCTGTGGGGAGGAGGGTGAAGATTGAGGAGGGGTGTAAGGAGATGCTCCCCCATCACTGAGATCTAGCTCCTTCCCTAAGGAGTGTGAACAGGCACCAAGAGCTGTCCGAGCTGGGATTTGAGGCAAGGGCCGTTCTCTCCGGTCCTGGCAGGCTCGGAGCACTGGGTAGAGGAAGAGGAGCATAAGGGACTGAGGACCCCCGCAGACGGAGGGGGCCACCATCCCTAAGCCCAACTAAGAGAAGCACAGGGACTCGGGGGTCAGCAGCCCTGTCGGCCCCAGGCTGGGTGCTAGCTACCTGGTCTGCCAGGGGAGGGCCGGCAGCTCTGAAGGTGCTGTGCGACCTGGGAAGGTCACTCATGCTCTGTGGGCCCTCAGGTCCTTCACCTACAAAACCTTGCCCAGGCAGCATCTCTAAATACACCCTGATCCCAATCCTGGGTACACACGCAAGGGAACACAGAGCACGTGTCCACCAAGACAGGTGCAGGAGGGCTAGCAGCAGCACGATTTGTAACAAACCTCAAACTGGGAACCGCCCAGAAGCCCATCGAGAAGCAAATGGATAAACTGTGGTATTTTCACAAAACGGAATACTGCGCAGGAGCAAACACGGATAAACCGCAGCTGTGAAACAAGCCCTATGAGTTTCTAAATATGGCATTAACCAAGAAACCAGACATAGAAAAGCACGTACTATGTGATTCCATTCGTATCAAGCTCAAAATCTGGCCAAACCAATCTAATCAGGACGGCGGCCCGTGGGGTGGGGAGGGCTGGAGGGGCGCAGGGGGACCTCTGGGTGTTGGTTATTGTAATATGAACCATCTGAGCCCCATCACGGAGTGGGTTCCCTTGGCGGCAACTCACTGAGCTATACCCTGATGAGTGCAACCTTTGGCGCACGGCTGACCCTCGAATGACGTGAATGTAAAGTGCGTGGGCCCGCTTACACACGGATTTTTGAGACAGGGTCTTACTCTGTTGCCTGGGCTGGAGTGCAGTGGCGTCATTACAGCTCACTGCAACTTCGAACTCTGGACTCAAGCAATCCTCTTGTTTCAGCCTCCCAGTAGCTGGGACTACAGACATGCACCACCATGCCCAGCTAATTTTTCTATTTTTTGCAGAGACGGGATGTTGCTCTTGCTCACAATAGTCTCCTGACCACAAGCAACTCTCTTGCCTTGGCCTCCCCAAAGTGTTAGGATTACAGGCATGAGCCACCATGTCCAGACTCTTTTTTAGAGACAGGGTCTCGCTCTGTTGCCTGGGCTGGAGTGCAATGGTGCAATCGTAGCTCAGTGTAGCCTCCAACTCCCAGGCTCAAGCAATCCTCCTGGCTCAGCTTCCCGAGTAGCTGGGATGACAGGTGTGCGCCACCATGCCTGGCTAACATTTACATTTTTTGTAGAAACGGGGTCTTGATATATTGTCCAGCCTGGTCTCCAACTCCTGGCCTCAAGTGATTCCCCTGCCTTGGCCTCCCAAAGTGCTAAGATTACAACCATGGGCCACTCCACCTAGCCTTATGATTTTCTTTGTTTTCTTTTTTTTTCTTGAGACAGAATCTGGCTCTGTCACCCTGGGTAGAGTACGGTGGCATCATAATAGCTCACAGCAACCTCTAACTCCTGGACTCAAGTAATCCTCCTGCCTCAGCCTCCCAAGTAACTGGGACTACAGGAGCGAGCTGCTATATCCGGCTAATTTCTTTCTACTTTTGGTAGGCATCGGATCTCACTCTTGCTCAGGCTGGTCTCAAACTCCTGAGCTCAAGTGATTCACTCACTTTGGCCTTCCAGAGTGCTAGGATTACACGTGTGAGCCACCACGCCTAGTCGCTATGATTTTCTTATTAACATTTTCTTTTCTCTAGCTTACTTTATTATAAGAATACAGCATATAACATATATAACACACAAAGTGTGTGTTAATCAACTGTTTATGTTATTGGTAAGGCTTCTGGTCAAAAGGAGATTATTAACAGTTAAGTTTTTGGGACTCAAAAGTTATACGTGGGCCGGGTGCGGTGGCTCACGCCTGTAATCCTAGCACTCTGGGAGGCCGAGGCGGGAGGATCGTTCGAGGTCTGGAGTTTGAGACCAGTCTGAACAAGACCAAGACCCCATCTCTACTTAAAATACAAAGAAATTAGCTGGACAACCAAAAATATACATAGAAAAAAATTAGCTGCATGCCTGTAGTCCCAGCTACTTGAGAGGCTGAGGCAGGAGGATCGCTTAAGCCCAGGAGTTGGAGGTTGCTGTGAGCTAGGCAGACGCCACGGCACTCTAGCCCGGGCAAAAGAGTGAGACTCTGTCTAAAAAAAAAAAAAAAAAAAAAAAAAAAGTTAACACGTGGATTTTGACTGCATAGTGCCCCTAACCACTGCATTGTTTAAGGGTCAACTATATGTTTATGTCAATAAATATGACTCCCCAAAAAGGCTATCCCAGCCAACCCCATGACCCAAGAGCAGCAGCATAACCTTGTCTGCACACACACTGCAGCCCCAGCCCAGAGGCCCCCTGGACCTGTCTCAGGAAGCACAGGGTTACTGTTCCTTTTCTACAGGTAGGGAAGCGAGGCCTCACCAGGGTCGGTGGTCTCTCCGTGGTCACAGTATGTTAGAAGAGAAGCTCCTCCAGGAGCCCACGGCCAGGCTCATTTGACAGGACGGGTGTCTGGGGGCCAGGAGGTGGGAGAAGATGTGTTACGTGCAGGTGCCGGGGGTGTGAAGGGAGCAAGGCCCGCAGAGCTCGGGCAGGCCCCCCGGAGGAAAGAGTGCTGGGCTGAGCCCCGAACACTGCAGGGCTCAGACGGGCAGAGGGTGGGCCAGGGAAGGCCCCGCAGCTTGGTGTGGCAGCCTGAGCAAAGGTGCCAGGGTAGGAGACAGGCACAGCGTGGGAAACGTGAGGGAAGAGGGAGGCAGACTCTGCCCCTCCGGGGCTGCGGAGCCCACGGGGAGCACCCTTGCTCAGGGATGCTGCAGGGGACTGGTGCCAGTGGGCCTGGCCGAGCTCCAGTGCCACCGTGAGGAACCAGGGTTTCATTCTGGAGCCTGGGGCTTCAGGAGCACAGCATGTGATCTCAGAGAGCAGGAGGAGCTGAAGAAGGGAGGCCGGGAAAACCGCCACCGCCACTTGCAGGCCTCACACGCGGTTCTACAGCCAGGCAGACCCGGGCTTAAACCTGGCTCTGCTGAGCGATCGACTTGGGGTGTGACTCAACCCTTCTGAGCCTCCCATTCCTCACCTGAAAGAGGGGACAGGGATTCCCTACAAGCAGGCCATGGACGGAGTGGAATGAAATCCTGAACTTGGGAGTGTCTGCCCCCTTGGGAGTGTGCCCCCTCCCTTCCTGTCCCCAGAGGCCAGCCCATCAACCCTCACTGTCTAGGCAGGGACACCGAGGCCCAAGGAGGATGAGTCTGGAAACCTCCCCCCTCAACATTCACGCAACTGAGCCACCAGGAGTGGGGGGACCCCCCGGGCCCCTGTGAACTACCCGCCATGGTGGGGGGCTGAGAACTCTTGCTACGCCTGTTTCATAGAAGCAGAAACCAAGGCTCCCGTGGTTGAACCACTTGCCTGACGTCACACAGCTAGTGAGGGGTGACAGCCCAGAGCTTAATTTGGGGTCCCGCTGTGGTTGGCCGGGCCCCCAAGCTCCAGGCCCTCTGAGTAGAGCCCTGCTGGCTCTCCACGCCGCCGTGCCTCCCCCTCCTTCCCAACTCGCTGCCACCACAGGAGGGCGCGGAGGCTGCCGCACTGTTAGTCACCCTTCCAGCTGTCAGTTTGCAAACACTCTCCTGGCCTGCAGCTGCTGCCGCCGCCTCCCCACTGCCGTGATGATAATAATAAAAATAATACCAGGCCCTGTGTTCTGGGCACTTTTCCAAACCAGGCCCTGTCCTTGGCACATTATGGCTCATCAAACCCTCTGACAACTCTGAGAGACACAGGGGCTATCGTTATCCCCATTTTGCAGACAAGGGCCCCGAATGAGGCCCAAGGGGAAAGGTGGCCTCGCCTAGGGTCACACCTCCAGTGAGCATCCTGTCCTGCTCGGGTGTCAGGCTCTGGGCTGTTCAGCCAGCCCTCCCCCACCCCTGGTGCCTCCTGGCTTACGTGCCCCACACTGCGCCCAGGAGTTGCTACAGGGCTGGCACCACACCAGCCCAGCAGACAGTGAGAAAGAGTGGAAGAGGGAGGGGAGAGAAGCAGCCATGAGGGGCACAGATGGCAGAGCTCAGAAGGGACAGGACCAGGAGTGGTCAGAGCGGGCTGCCTCGAGGAGCCGGCCTTCGATGGCCTTAGAGGATCCGGAGAGGGGAGAGAGGAGCTACACTCATCACCTTTACTCTACTGGCTGTGACTCGGGCCCAGCTGCCCGGCTTGTGCAAAGGATTCGTGGTAACTCTCAGCTCTGAGGGCTGCCCTGAGGACTGGAGCTGCAGCTCTCAGCACCAGGAACGCTGCCCACAGATACCCTGCGAGCTCTTGGACAGCTCCTCCCTGGTGAGGTCACAAGCCCATGAAGCTCAGCAGCCTCCAAGCCAGTGCCGAGACTGGAGCCCCTCTTTACGACATCCCCGGGAGGTGACACCCTCCCCGCCAGGTCAGAGGCTGACAGTGAGTGACTGGAAGGGGCTACTGCAAACTTCGGCCCCACAACGCAGCCTGAGCCGGGCGGAGGGGTCCTCCCCGGGCTACCTGAACTTACGGCCAGGCTAATCTATGGAGGCACCGCAGGAGCACTGTCCTGGCCGTCGGCGGCTCTGAGTCCTGTACATGGCTCTGCCACCAACTTGCTTTGTGACCTTGGGGGAGTCACTTAACCGTTCTGGGATCTGCTGATTTCCAGCACGTCAGCCAGACCTGCTTCCCACCTGTGGTTCCCAGGACACCTGTGCCTTGCCCACCTCCCTGCCTTGCCATTACCCCCCTGCTCTCTCCCCCTTCTCTACCCGAGGAACTTCCACTCAGTCTTGGGGGTGCAGCTGAGGAATCACTGCTGTTGCACACATGCCTTAAAAACCACAGAACACTCCCTGCGGTACTGCACGTAGTAGCAAGAGATGGGGAGATAGCCTTTCTGTCCATCAGTGGGGGACTCAGTAAATAAATCACCAGATGTCCCTAGAAGGGAACAGCACAGTATGAGAACATAACATTCCACTATGATGGGGCCAGAACAGATCTCTAGGCGCAGATACGGAATAGCCCCCATGCTAAGTAAGATGGCAAAATACCTGCTCGAGTCAGAGAAGGAAAAGTTGTTGGGGGAACAGTGCAGAGACACAGCTTCTGAGTAGCATCCCACAGGCTAATCCAAAAGAGGAAAGAGTGGCCGGGCACGGTGGCTCACACCTGTAATCCTAGCACCCTGGGAGGCTGAGGTGGGAGGATCCCTTGAGCTCAGGAGTTCCAGACCAGCCTGAGCAAGAGCAAGACACAATCTCTACCAAAAATAGAAAAATCAGCCAGCCATCGTGATGCATGCCTGTAGTCCCATCTACTAGGGAGGCTGAGGCTGGAGGTCGCTTTGACCTCAGGAGTTTGAGGTTGCTGTGAGCTATGATGATGCCATGGCAATCTAGCCAGGGCAACAGAGTGAGACTTTTGTCCCCCCTAAAAAAAAAAAAAGAAAGAAAGAGGAAAGAGCACCTGTACCACAGGGAGATTGGGTGGACACCTCCTCAGCCAAGTGACCAAATTAAGCCTCATCAACAGGCAGACCTAAGTGCCTCCTGCTACAATGTACTGAGGACACAGCGTCACCTGTGTGGTATTCCTGCCAGAGCTGTTTAACCTGACTCCCAACAGGAAGAAGCAATCACACAAATCCAAAACAACTGGCACGGATTCTTAACATCACTGTCATTAAAAAAATCAAAAATAAAAAGCCTGGAGAATGTTCTAGATTAAATAGGACATTAAAGAAACATGATAACAAGATCCAATGAACGATCCTGAATTGGATTCTGGATCGGGGGAACAAACCCAGTGATAAAAACCATTTGGAAACAACTGGAAATGAAATGAAAATAACAGGTAGTATTATGGAATTAAAGTCAATTTTCTTAAGGGTGATCATGGTACTAAGATTATTTAAGAGACACATGCTAACATTCTTAGGAGTGAAAAGATACGATGCTTACAACTAACACTCAGACTAGCAAAAAATACATGCACACATATGTTTGTGCAGATAAAAGAGGAGGTAAAGTAAATGTGGCAAAATGTTAAGAACTGGTAAATCTGGGTGAAGGATGTATGAATATTCATTATACTATTATTACAACTTTTTGGTAGGTTTGAAATACTCAAAATAAAAGGCTGTGAAAAAAGCCAAGTGTAGATCATCTATGGTATACTACAAGTTGTGTTGTGTTTTTTTTTTTTTTTGAGATAGAGTCTCACTCTGTCGCCCAGGCTAGAGTGCAGTGGCATCAGCCTAGCTCACAGCAACCTCAAACTCCTGGGCTCAAGCAATCCTCCTGCCTCAGCCTCCCGAACAGCTGGGACTATAGGCATGTGCCACCATGCCAGGCTAATTTTTGCTATTTTTAGTTGTCTGGCTAATTTTTTCTATTTTCTTTTTTTTAGTCTGGCTAAAAAGAAATGGGGTCTGGCTCTTGCTCAGGCTGATCTCGAACTCCCAACCTTGAGCTATCCTCCTGCTTCGGTACAAGTTGTGTTTTTAAAGAAGACGTACAATATATTCCCTAAACTCAAATATACCTAGATTATCTTTGGAACAACAGAGGAAACTGGTAACAGAGGTTGCCTCTGGGATGGGAAGGGATCAAGTTCAAGGGAAACTTACTTTTTACTGTATATTTGCTATTTTGTCCTTTTGGGCTTTTTTTTTTTAACCACATGCATCTATTACCTTCCCCCTAAAAATAAAATTGAAAATAAGTAACTTTTTGTAAACCACCTCTGCCAGGAGCCTTTCTTGGGTCCCCAGCTGTGCCGGTGGGCCCCACCCTGGCCCTACCGCGTCTCGTGTATCCCTGTGCTCCACTGAGAATCTCACTGGTGTGGCCTGTGGTTTAGTGGACCAGGAGCTCTGCAGGGGAAGAGTCAGGGTCTGACTCACACTGCATCCCAGCGTGGGCTGGGCCCACAGTGGCCGCTCAGTAAAGGAGCGCTGAACGAACGAACGAATGAATGAATGCACAAAAGGGGAAGCCAGGCTGTCTGTGCCACACTGAGGTCCCATAACTAGCAAGACTATATTTAACCCCAAAGGGACAGCAGCTGTCACCCTACCCCCACAGGGCTAGGGCACAGGGCCTTGGGATATGACAGGGCCAGTGCTTCATTCTGACTTCCTGCCCCAAACCCTGCTCCCAGCAGCCCTTGGTGCTGGGGTCCCAGGAACACGCTGGGCACTGTGCCCAAGCACTGAGGTCAGTGGCTACAGCCTCAGGCAGGCCTTTCTTGGGAGCCCAGGCTGGTAAGGAGGAGCAATGAAGGGGAATTGGGAACCCGGAAACTCCCAGGCAGCCGTTTTCCTGCCCTGGAGACAGCTGTAGACCTCCAAAAGCCAGGCAGGTGCCAAGGGCCAGGCTAGGTCAAAGGGCTCCTTGCCCTGCCCCCTCCACCAAAACTCTTCTGCCTAATGGGGCGTGGGAGCCTTCAGTAACTGTTTACACCCAGCTAAAAATATCCACTGAAAAGGGAAGTGCACAAGAGACCTGGGGGAACTTGGGGCCATGGCCCCCAGAGACTCTGGTCCTGCCACAGGACCCAGCTGGATCCTCTGGTGGCAGCCACTGGAAGCAACAGGCAACAGCCAGGTCCACCCTGCCTTCTCATTCTCTGAGCTAGTGTTTCAGGAGCCTTTGTGTGTGCCCAGAGCCATGCTTGGCGGGCCAGGGTGGGCATGAAGTTAGGGCCTAGAAGGTCCTGCCCTTGGAGACCCGAAATCTCCAGTCATCAGCCTCTCCTCTGTGTCTAGCCCAGGGCCAGGTGCTGGGGGCCCCAACAAAATGCAAACCTGGCTCCTGTCCTTCTGGCTACTGGATGGTCAGTCATGGCCTGGTGAGCCCAGTACCTCAAGAGATTGAGATGGGGCCACCTGGGAAAGCTTCCAGGACGAAGGGGCAGGGGAACCAGAGCTGGAAGGATTTCGGCGGGAAACACCTGGGAGAAGGGTGTGCTGGAGCAGGTCAGGATTAACAGTCCAACCTGCGGCACAGAGGGAGTTAATTAAGGCTGAAGAAGGCTCAGGGAGGCTCTGTGCCAGCCTCCGGGTCACAGTACAGATGCGGGCAGCATTAAGTTTCAGACTTGGGCACGCCCCGCAGAAAGGGCAGGGCACCTAAGAGGGCGGCACCGCAGTTGGGCCGGCTTGGCAGCAATAAAACCAGCCCCACCCCTGGTTTCCCAGAGGGCATCCAGGCTGACAGTCTGTGACACCCCGGCCAGGCCACGCACCAGGCAGGAGGGCTCCCACTGACGCTGGGGCCCGGCAGGTGGGCCCTCAGCACCCCCACTGCACAGATGTCTCAGGAGAGGCAGCAGACCTGAGCACCAGACCCTTGGAGATGCTGCAGCCTCCCTGGGGGCCGGGAGGATTAGAAGAATGCCTGGCACCCCGGCTCCTTCCGGCCCTCGGCACCCCTGACCTAGGGGGAGGGCCGCGTTTAATGGCTGAAAAATGTTAAAAACTAAATTACAGCAACTCACTGGGCCTGCCCCCATGGCTCAGTGGGACCCGAAGTCCCGTCCAGTGGTTTGGGAAAGGTGGGGGCTGGAGCTAGAGCAGGCTAACGGGGAGCCTCCTCCCGGGCACTGGGCACTGCTGCAGCTTGAGGCTGCCTCTCCTGGCCCAGAAAGGTTTCTAATTACCGCTCAGGAGCCTAATTACCTACACGCGCTGGGCAATGGGGACTCGGGCTCCCTGGGGCCCTAACCCAGGCCTCTGCTCCCCCAGCCCCCTCAGCACAGGCCTTGGTCTTTGCATCTTCACTCGCCTACATTTACATATGGCTTCTCATGAAGTGTCCTTGTCCCTTACCCCAAAGTCCCCTGGCCACATTGTAGGTGGGGGAGGCGGAGGGCTGAGGCCCATGAGTTGTCTAGAAATTTGACCTCAGATTTTTGGGTCTCCCCATTTCAGAACTGGGACCCGCAGAACACACAGCTCAGAGGGTACAGCTACGGGGCCAACACTAAGGACAGACAGGCTCGCTACCCACGCGGGGAGAAGGGGGCTGTCAATACACTCCCCCACCAGGACGGGCTGTTAAAAAAAACCAAAAGCACAGGAATTAGAGCCTGCTGACTCAACACGGGTCTGGGGCCCGCATTAGTTATTTAATTCTCAAAACACCCCACGGGGCAAGTACTGCTGATCTCTGACAAGGAGGAAACAAGCTCTGAGGGGGTCGCCCAGCTTCCCACAGGGCAGAACGGGGACTAGAGCTCAAAGATTTGTCTGAACCTTGGTCAGGAGACCTTTCTTCCAACCCTTCCTTGGGCAGAGAGATGACCCCCTGAAAATGCACAGACCGGGGGCACTGAGGCCCCGGAGGTCTGCCCAGAGCTTGGCTTGTGTGCTCTGGGAGCCCATTTCTTACTCGTCTGCATACCCTGGCCTCGCATAGAGAGGCCAAGAGCTTGCCCAGGGCCACACAGCAACTAGCTAGCAGGTCCCAGAGAGGGTAGAAGCTCCAAAGGACCTCACCCTCAACATGCCTTTTCTTCAAATGCTGCTTGATTTTCACAGGTCCCTCCCCTCCAGGAAGCCCTCCGGGATGCTCCAGCCCACACAGACACCCAGCTTCTGCGCTCCCAGCAGCCCTGTCAGGAAAGGTGGAACCACAGGCCTCCCCTAAGTCTCCTCCACTGGCCAGCAGGGGAGCGCTCAGGGTTTGTTCTTCTTCCTCCCCTCCCGTTTCCCTGCAGCAAGGGCAGCAGAGGCCGCAGACGCACCAGGCCGAGTAGGGACCAGGTGCCGGCTGGTCAGGGCTGAGAAGCAGCAGCCAGCACGGACAGGGGTCAGAGGACAGCAGGTTTTCACCCGCCCACAAGGCTTCCAACAGGCCAAGCAGCCTCTCTTCTGCTTGTTCCTTCGACTCTGGGCCCAGACCACGGAAGGGGAGGCGGAGGGAAGCTGCGGTCGGAGGGTGTGCACAGCTAGTGTGTGATGAGAAGCTGCCCTCATCACGGCGCCTCAAAACTAGGAAGAGAAACTGAGCAGGCAGAAAGGGCGGCTGAGCTGCAGGGGGGCCCTCCAGTCTCTCGGGGCCTGCTAAGGGGAGCTCCCAGATAGCTGCTGGACAAACCACTTCTTCCTTTCGGGCCTCAGTTTCCCCAGGGGAAAAATGGGATTCCCTCTCAGGTCCTGCCAGTCTGCCCTGATCAGTGTAGTTTATAACTAATGAGCACTGCGGGCAGCATCAGGCCTGATAAAAGAGCACCCCTCAATTGGTGGAGCACTCCTGATACTGGGGAGCAGGGGCTCAGCCACATGAAACCAGCCTCTCCCTGCTCGCTTCTCCCCTCAGCCACGCAGGGAGCACTAGCTCTTCCTTCCCCAGCTCTTTATTTTTAGGTCTGAATTTGACTTTAATCATTACTTAGCGGATTCTATTTCCAGCCCTTGGATGAAGGGACCCAGAGGGAAGGGGGAAGGAGGAAGGGAGGAAGGGAGGCAGTGCTCCCTGCCATGCGTGCGTGTGTGTGTGTGTGTGTGTGGGGGGGGGGCCTGCTCCTCCACCCATCTTGTCCCCAACTAAGGGGTGGGGGGAACTGAGAAACACCCAAAGTGCTCGCCTGCTCCAGGCCAGCATCTTGGGGAGGACTCCACCCTGTGACCTCATCCCAGCCCAAGCTGTGGGACAGGAGGGCAGTTGTAATGCCTACTTCCCCTGCACCAAGACCAGGCAGGAGGGAGACACTCCACAGGCAACAGTCTGGCAGCCAGAGTCTGAGGTCACATGCCTGTGGGACCTCTATATTGAACGGACCAGCTGGGGGGAGGACCCCCTGCCTAGGCTGGTCTTGGGCCACCCGAGGGTCATCTGGGGCTATGGTCTCTTAGGCCTAGGGAGTGCCCAGCTGAGACTGGTTTCCTCCCACTGCCCACGGGCTGGCTCCAAGAGGGTACTCCCAGTTACTCTGGTCTCCACGGACGCGTAACGAGAGCAAGCAAGGCGTGTCACAGCAGCACACACTCAGGTTAGGCCTGGGGAACGCCTGCCGAGGAGGAGGATGTCAGCACGCCAGAGTTCCCCAGTGACTCTGTGGACCACTTATGTTTCCTTCTAACTCCCAGCTGGGAGGCTCTAAGGCTCTAGAATCCCCCTCCCCCAGCTTTCTTCCCTTCCTTGGCTACTGGGAAAGGGTGAAAGATGTGGCTTGCATGGCTGTCCCTAGGATGCCCGGGTTCCCTGCCCAAGTCTCAGGCCAAGGAGACCTCTGTTTCCACTGGGGAAATGCTGGGCTGGGCTGGCCTAGACTAAGCTGGGAGGCAGGAGGCAGCTGGGCTCTCAGAGAAGAGGCCTTGTCTACTTAGCTCTGATGCTGGGAGACCGGAAGAGGAATGGGTGGGGTCAGGACAGCAACCAGTAGCCCATATTCCCAGGGCCAGCCCCATGCCCTGGGCCAACCAATCATGTGGCGACAGGAAGAAGGGACGGCAGGGAGGCTGGGCAGGGCACTGGTCATAGTAGCCCAGAACCTCAGGGACAGAGGGTTTCAGAGGGGCTCCCTCAGCAGGGAACCATCTCTCTGCTGGGTAAATGGTCAGCCGACCTCAGCCCACGGCTCAGAAGTCCTCCCCACATGTTGAGGCAGCCGGCAGTGGGCATTCCTTCAACAGTGCCAACCCCTACTTATAAAGGGAAAGCAGAGGACAGGGGTTGTGCCAGGCACTTTCTAGCTCCTTGGCTGGCTAGTTCACGCTGTTTTCACACCTTCCTCTGATGGAAATCACCATCCCCGTTATTTACACAAAGGAGGCTCAGGAGGTCAGTGACTTGTCCAAGGTCCCTCCACCCTCGGCCTAAGTGGCATGGCCAAGCCTGGAACTTGTATCAGTCAGGTGCCAAGTTGCCTGCTCTCTGCAATACCCCAGCTGCTTTTGTGGCGGGTAGTAATAACCACCACAACAAAGGGGAGACGACGCACACACGCAGTGAAAGGGTACAGGTGAGGTGCTGTGGCAGCGCTGCTTGGAATGTTCTGCAGCTTTCTAGAGGCAAAGTTACCTAGACTGTGGCGCACCATGATCAAATGCCCACGGACACGCTGTTCAATGAAAACCGGTGTCATGGCAGGCACACTCACACGCTACCAGCCAGGAGAGAAAAAAAAAACCGGGAAAAGACTGGCAGGGAACTCCAAAATGCTAACACAGTCACTGCTTAGCAAAGAAATAGTGGGTGATTTTTGTTTCATTTTCTAAATTTTCTAGAGTGCTGTTTTGTTACTTTCTAAATCAAGAAAATTAGTACGTACAGTTTCCTTACATTGGGCTCAGATTCGCTTCCCTGGGACTGACCTCCTCACCAGCTCCAGCCCAGATGTCTGGGACATTTTTGCCATGGGATGGCCTTTCCCATATGGGACAGTCCCTCAGACACGTGAGAATCTCTCTCTACCTTCTCTGTTCTTGGGGACTGTATGTCGAGGCTTCAAAATCCCTCAAAAGACGGAGCCGGAGTTGACCCAAGCAGTGCCGCCCCTTTTGAGGGCGGCCATGTCACACTGGGGATCGGTGCCTCAGTCCCTGCCTATACTTGTTTGGGGAAAGCTGAATTCTGTCCCCTTTCTAACCCTTGCCATGGGCCACTCTGTGCGGCTCAGCCTCTTGGGGCTGGTGTCCCTGCAGTGGTGAAGGGGAACATTTTCTGGTCTTTCCTTGCCCCTGACCCAGTGCAGAGAGAACACCCATGTCTGAGAGGGAGGATGGCACTGAACTCACCAAATAAAAAACACACCCCTGCACACGTGCTAGCCAGAAGCCAGATTCCTTTCTACAAAGGCCTGGGACCCCACGCGCACCCTCACAGCTCAGAGTTGGTAAAAAAGCACCCAACCGTGCCAGGCCCCAGCCCCAGCCCCTCAGACTGGAAAGGAAGTTAGGGCTGGGTGTGGGGCTATGTGAGGGGAGCCTCACAGGCCCAGGACACCTGGGTCCTCTTCACTGTGCATGTCAGAGCAACCAGAAAAAACACCTTAAACCAAGGACGGGGCCCGAGCAGAATGAAACTGCCAGCAGCTCCAAGGGGGCCCAGACACGGCTCAGCATCCTCCAGGGAACTGCCTGCTCTCCTGGGAGCAAGAGGACCCTCGCAGTCTCCCCCCTGCTGCCTTTGCCCTGTTCCTGCTGTGGCCACACCCATAGGGCACTAGGAGCCTCAAACAGGCCCCTTGGGTGTCCCCCCTGACACCGCTCCCATGCCAAGGCTGCAGGGTGCTGCCAGAGGAGACAGGGCTCCCACCTTGTCCGTGCTGATGCCACTCACATTCTGAACTCGCTGCTCCTGTGTCAGCTGGGCCACAGGTGTGGGGAGAGCTGGGTTAGGACTGACCACCAGGCTGTTTCAACTCAGTGCCGGTGCCAGGACAAGGCCTTCCAGCCACGCCACACAGCTGCCCCCGTGCCACACTCTAGCCACATCCCCTGCTAGTGGGTTCAGCCTTAGGCACCAAGGGGAAATCTCATGGGCAACGCCGATGCTGCTTGAGGGGAAGAGAGGGGCGGAAGCCCTCTCCCTCCCTCCAGCCCTCTGCAGGGGAGCACGTGCTCACCCCACAATGTCCCTCCTGGCCAGGCTGCGGGCCTGCATCCCTGCTGGGTGAAGGGACCTGCCTAGTTTTCCTCCACTCACAGCAGTCCAGCTCTGCAGAGCTGGGGAAGAAAGGCCAGCCGGCCTAACTCTACCAGAGGCCCGGCGTAGTGACTTCCCCCTTTGAGCCTCAGTTCCCTAGTCCACAAAATAGGCGGGCAAGTGAACCCCTAGTTAAACTCCGAAGATCTGGTGGCCGGACACACCCCTTCCTGACACCTGGCCTCGGCCCTGAGGAGCCTGGGAGACTGGGCTGACCAGCGTCCTAGGAGGTGGGGGCACGGTGTTAATCCCCAGTGTCACCTTCAACCCTGCCCAGTTTCCCATCCAAGGGTCAGAGGTCCTTTGGCTTAGGCTTGCTCTTTCAGGAGGACTAGGGCGACAGGCTCAGGCCCAGGACCGGGGCTCTTACCAGGGCTCAAGTGAGGCGGCTGGGCCCTGGGGTTTGCCCGCAGACAGCGGGGCCTCGGTGGAGGAAAGAGGGAGGGGTCAGAACCAAGCAGGCCAGGGCATCTCCAGGGAGGCCCTGGGCAGGGAAGGGCAAATTCCCACGAGTCCGGCCTACTCTCCAGAGCCCTAGCCCATACTGATCCTCTTCCTCCATCCACCCCCTACTCCATGCTCCTCACAGGGAGGACTCGCGAAAACCTGAGTACCTCCCTCGTGCGCTCCCTCCCAGTCAGGTCTGACAGTGGCTCCTGGGAGAATTCGAACTTGAGAAGGAAGGGGTAAATGAGGTGGGGGATGGGAGTGGACGCGACAGCGGCGGCCACGGAGGCTGGACATGCGACCTCCACCCTCTCCCCTTCAGCAAACACTCGGACGCCCACCTCCTCCGAGGCTGCCAGGCACTCACCTCTCTTGGGGCGCTGCGGTCCGGGCCACCTCGCCGCGGGCGGCATCAGCGGCCTGCGGGACGGTCCATGCGGCCACGGGGGAGGGGAGGGGTGCAGGGTCCCCAGGGGGTGCGGTACAAAGAGGTATGGGTGCGGAAAGAGGGGAGGAGGGCCGGACAGACAGAGGCAGGGGGATGGCCGCGCGGCCCGGGTCGGGGAGGGAAGAAAGGCGGGGGAAGGGGGGCGGGAGGGAGTCGGGGGGGAGGAAACAATGTAGCCGGCGCGGCCCCGGCAGAGTTCCGCTTCCGAACGGCCGCCACCAAGGTTCGATTTTGGAACGTCGCGCCTGCTGCCAGGGGCCGCCCCGGACGCTCGATCCCGGGCTGCGGGGCTCCCCGCGCTCCACGCCCCGGAGGCTCCGGCGGCCAAGGCTGGCTGGGGCGGGAGGGACGGCTGGCCGCGCACTGCCCCGACAGCGGCGCGGCCGGGCGGTCGCCCCGCTCGGACCCTGCCCCGGCAGGACCCCGGGGCAGGGTGCGGGGTGGGGCGGCAGCGGGAGCGCGGCGGCGGGCTCGGCGGCGCAGCCAACCTCGGCTCGCCCGGGGATCCGCGGGGAGGAAGCTCGCAGGCCTGGCGAGAGGAAGCGCGGCCCGATCCTCCGCCCGCGGCAGCGCGCCTGCGCGAGGGGGCCTGCCCGGCGCGCGGCGGGGCGTAGGCCGGCGGGGCGCGCCCCCTGCTGGGCGCCGGGGGCACCGCGGGGGGTGTGTCCGCGCCCACGCCCTGCCCCCACCTGCCCGCCTGCGTCCAAGGCTCCGACGGTCCCTCCCGGAGGGCGACCCGCCACTTGGAGCTCCTGCCCGGCCTTCTCTGGGCACAGCTGCCCTGCTGTGGAAGCGACGGAGGCTGGGACCGGGCCGCTCTCCTCAACTCTGTTTGTGGAGAGTGGGCCCCACTCACAGCAATAAGCATGCATCCATTCATTCATTCATTCACAAACAATTCCTGGAACTGACAATGAGACAGACTCTGCTCTGGGGTCCACTAGCAAGACCACTTTATAACTGTCAAGGAGTTCTCAGTCGGGTAGGGTAGACTGACAGGCCAGCAGACAGTCACAGAGGGACAACTGATAGCAGTGGAGAGATGGCGGACAAGTCCACAGGAAGCAGAAAAGAAGGGAGAGCTAACGGGGAGACTTCACAGGGCTGGGACCCAGGCAGAAGGGACAGCATGCACAAAGGGAGGGAGTCTGAGAGCCTTGGCGGCTTCTGGGATCTATAAATAGCTCAGCAAGCTGCAGCTGGCAGTGTGGGTGGGGGAGAGTGGTGGGAGATGGGTTCCTGCAAGCCCCAGGGGCAAGAGAGTCCCAAAGAGCCCCCATGGGTCTTTCTTGGAGTTTATTTTCTGCCTGGAGACAACAAGGAAGTTGTCAGCTCTGTGACCTCGGGCAAGTTACTTAACTTCTCTGTGCTTTAGTTTCCCCATTTGGCAAATGGGGAATATAATAGTAGCAACTTCTTAAGGTTTTGTGGGGAGGAAATGAGTTAATACGTTTAAAGTGCTTAGTCTACAGTGGCTGGCATGTGGCGCGCCCTCAGTTAAGCACGGGCTGCTATTGTATCATTGCTAATGAGGAGCAAAGAGGTGATCTGCTCTGAGCTTCCAGAGTGGACATTGTGCTCAGGCATGGCGGGCGTAGACAGGGGTGCAGTGGTGAGGAGGAGACCAGAGACTCCAGTGTCGGTAGCAGGTGAAGGGTCAGGCTTAGGTGAACAGAAGGTAGGGGGAAGCGAGGCATGCTGGCAAAGTCTAAGAACACGAAATAAGTATGAAGGGGCCCAAGGGAGTGACAGGGAGGGTAAAGGGCCCCGTGGGAGACAGCTGGGAGACAGTGTGCCCGCAGATTGTAAAAAGCCTCGAATGCCCGGAGTTGGGTATGCCCCCCGCCTCTGAAAAACTGCACGTTGGCTCACTGTCCCAGTGTACGCCTGGGGCACCTTCCCAGCTGGAGCCAGCCCTTTGGGGAGGGATGCCCTTGAGGACACATCCAGTAAGTCTCAGAGGGAAGTGTGATGTAATGGAAAAATGCATAAATTTGGGGTCCACATCTCAGAGTTAAATCTCAGCTGGGACACTTAACTAGCTGTGTGACCTTGGGCTAGTTACTTAAGGTCTCTGAGCTTGGTTTCCTCTTCTGTAAGATCAGGCTCAGAATATACTTCTCTCATGAGAGATGGTGCAGATTCAGCAAGATAACGGCCTGGGGGTGAGGGGGTGGAGAGGTTGGTTTCCCTTTCTTTCCTCTGAGGTCAAGATGGAATGATAATATGGGGCCCAATGGGGGGCCACCTCTCAGCCAGAAAGATAGCACTTCTGCAGCTCTGCAAAGGCTTCTGGGAGGGGAAAATTGACATCTCCTCCCTCCCCTGGCTGAAAGAGCTGGCAGAATGGGAAAGAAAGGACTGGGGATTTGGGAAAAACACTCCAAATCTCTGTTTCAGTTTTTTCACCAGCCCAACCTCTATTACCCCAAACACACTTGACTTTTTTCCCTGGGTGTGCTGTGGCCCAGCATGTGAACTTTGGAGTCAAACAGACTTGCATTTGAATCCTGGCTCCACCTCTTCACAGCAGAGTGAAATAAATTTTTTAACCTCCCTGAACCCCAGGCACTGGGGATAAAACCATGAACAAATCAATAAAGGGCACCACCCCACAGACCTATCCTCTAGTGGAAGAGCCAATTAACTTCCAACCTCATAATTCATTCACTCAGCAAATACTTATTGAGCACCTACTAAGTGCTAGGCATTGCTGTGGAGGCCAGAGATGAAGGACTGAGCGAGACCACCTAAGTAAATCAGACACTGGAATGAAGGCAGTGAGCACCCCATGGCTGAGAGAGGTCTTGGGGAGACAGATCTCAGCTTCCAGACTCAGGAAGGGACTGAGCCAGTATTGGAGAAGTGGGGGAGGGTGTTCCAGACAGAGGGGACAGAGGCTGTTAAAGACCCTGAGGCACAGAAGGGCTCGGTGGGTCAAGGGACAGCCAGAAGGCCAAGGTGAGGACACCAGCAAGCAGGGCAGAGTGGTATGAGAGGAAGGGTCCAGATCCTGCAGGCTGCTGTGGGCCAGAGATTTTATTACAAGAATTTGGATTTTATTATATGAGCAACGGGGAGCCGCTGAAAGATTTTAAGCAGGGGAGTGACATGATTAAGAGTGAAGGTCGAAACACCAGTGAGGAGGCTGTGGCACGGTCCAGACCAGGGATGATGGGCGTGGGCCCTGGGGGAAGCGGATGGACAAAGGGGAGTCCCCACGACAGCTCTCCATGAGGGGTGTTTATGGAAGTGAGGCCATAGAAGAAATCAGGCATGACTCCTCAGGTGTGGCTGGAGCACCTGGGGAGATGGTGGTACTCTTTGCTGAGGTGGGAGAGGGACGATGGGCTGGGGGAATACTCAAGAGCTTGGTTTTGGGCCAGGCACGGTGGCTCATGCCTATAATCCCAGCATTTTGATAGGCCAAGGCGGGAGAGTTGCCTGCACCTAGCAGTTCAAGACCAGCCTGGGCAACATAGGGAGATCCCATTTCTAGCAAAAAAAAAAAATCACTGGGACAGTGGTACATGCCTATAGTCCCAGCTACTCAGGAGGCCGAGGTGGGAGGAAGTTAGAGGCTGCAGTGAGCTATGATCATACCACTGCACTCCAGCCTGGGCAACAGAGCGAGACCCTGTCTCTAAAAAAAAAAAAGCTTGGTTTTGGTTTTGGAGAAACTGATTTTGAAACGCCTGTGAAACACATTCAGTGTTGGGAGCTAAACACTAGCTTTTCAAGGCTGGGATGCTTGTCCCTCGTGCGGTGGGGCCTGTCCCCAGGCCAGGGGCTACAGATCAGAGGAGAGAGGCTGCTGCAGAACGGCTGGATGTGGGGAATGGGACCAGAGCCGGGACTTCTGGCTGCATTTTGACGATAGGAGCCAAATGGGCTAGCTCGATGCAAAGTTGGGTTGGTTGCCAGATCCAGAGCTTACGTGCCCTTATGGGTGGACTGTGCTCCCAGGGTCCCCTGAGAAGGGAAGAGCTGCACCTTCCTCCACCCAGCCTCTTCCCCTCCCCCAGCCTCTTTGCTCTGAGATGACAGTTTAGAGAAGCTGGTGTGAAATAGCTTGAAACTCAGACGGTCTGGGCGGTCCCCTAGGGCAGAAAACAGGAAGCCAAGATTAAAGGCAGATTTCCAGCAAAGTCCCCTTCTACTTCCTGCAGAGCAGGTGCTCAGGCTGAGCTGGCAGCGAGCAGAGAGCAGAGGGGCCAGGCCAGCTTCCTTGTTAACAGCACTTCCAGGTGCCCCCACAGTGGCTGGCCTCCAGTTTTGGGGACGGTCCTTTGGCCTGTTGTCATCAGCCCATCAGGGAACTTCTACTTAGGTCCTTGGGAAATAAGCCTCCTCCAGAAAGGGACTATGGAAGGAGCATTGCAGGGAGAGCCTAAAGGTGGCACAGACAGGAAAGAGTACCCAGGGACACCCAGGAGGCAGTGGGACCAAGCAGAAAGGACATGGGCTTTGGGGTCACTCGGGGTGTGAATCCCACTTCCCTGCTTCAGGGCCTCAGTGAGTTGCGGAGCGGGTTGGGGGTGAAAGTGCAAAGCGGGCCTTAAGGGAAGGTGGCCAGGGAGACCAGGCCAGTGCTGGGGGCTGAGAGGCTCCAGAAGGATAGAAACCAGGAGGAGCTAAGAGGACACAATGGTCCCTATCATCTCAATGCCAGGGGCCTGTGGACTGGATGGCCACGCTGATGTCCACAGTTGCCAAAGGCTTGGGGAAGTAGGGGCCAGGAGGGGCCTCCCCTGTGACCTTTTCTCCTTTCTGACCCATGTGAGAGCAGGCTTCTCGGAACGCCATCAAGTCACGAAGCTGAGCCTGTCTCATGGAGAGGCAAAGCCTCGGCCTTGTAGATAACCCCTATCACTCTCCTTAGGGACCTGAGCTCCCACCTTTCCAAGTCGTCTTTAGGAAGAAGCATGCCTGCCTGCCTGGATCTAGCGGAGTCACACCTTGAAAACCTCCCTTCTAGCCGGCATGATGGCTCACGCCTGTAATCCTAGCACTCTGGGAGGCCGAGGCAGGTGGATTGCTCAAGGTCAGGAGTTTGAGACCAACCTGAGCAAGAGCGAGACCCTGTCTCTACTAAAAATAGAAAGAAATTATTTGGACAACTAAAAATCTATATAGAAAAAATTAGCCAGGCATGGTGGCACACGCCTGTAGTCCCAGCTACTCGGGAGGCTGAGGCAGAAGGATCGTTTGAGGTTGCGGTGAGCACTCTAGCCCGGGCAACATAGTGACACTCTGTCTCAAAAAAAAGAAAACCTCCCTCCTAAAGCTGGATGAGTTTATTAGGAGGCCAAGGCATTGGCCTGGACAACCCAGGTTCTAGGGACAGATCTTGCTTCTGACTTTGGGCAAGTCCTTCCCTTTTAGGCCTCAGTTTCCCCACGTGTGTAGTGAAGGGTTGGATTTGGTGATCTGCAGGTCCAACTCTTTGTGTATAAGTGGAGGGCCCTGGGGGTGGAGGGGGTGGGGGTTGCCTACTGCCTCCAACTTCTGTTCCTCTGGGACCAAAGAACTACCATTCACTGCACAATTACTATGTGCCAGGCACTTCATTATTATTATTGACGATAATAACTAATATTTATTGAGCATTTACTATGCAAAACCACTTTTCATGACAGACCAAGGTCTGTTCTGTCCACTGCACTGGTTTGCTCCAAGAGGGTTTCCCAGGAAGTTAGTCTTTGTTTCCTTCATGGTGGCGCTGGAAGTCCTGCTGGTGGTGGTTTGGTGGCTTCATGGCTTTAGTGGTGTTAGCTGTGGTGGTGACCCAACCGAGAGGCCACTGGGAGCTGGAGGACCCCACTCGTAGGATGGGGCTTGAAGGAGCCTGCACACAGGGCCTCCGGGGGCCTCCACCACCTCGGGACTCAACTGGCTGACCCCTGAGCTCAAAAGTCATGGCTCCTGGGCTTCCCAATTTGGATTAGGTGCTCCCCAGAGAGGGCAGATCCAGAGCCAAGTCTATGACACAAGTTGGCTGAGGCACCTGGGATCCCTGCAAACTCAGGGCCTCCCCCAAGTACACGTTTTCCTCTTCCTGGGTCCCTGTCTTCTTGGCATGTTCTGTCTAGTGGGAGGCGCAGATGTTCAGCAGGTGATGCGGGTTCCCAGGACGGTGGTGCAGGTGCGGTGCGAGTGCACAGCAGAGGACAGCCAGGGAGAGGGGTGCCTGCGGGGGCTGGCAGGGGCCCTGGAGCTGGAAGGGGTTGAGCTTTGTGAGAAGGAAAAGCAGGCCAGGATGGGATGGGGTACTGTGCATGAGGGCAGAGCCTTGGGGCAGAGGCCAGAGTGGACCACAGAAGTCTTTGGACTTCACCCTGACAGCAGAAGGACCCCCCCCCACCACCACTGAAGGGTTTCGCCACAGCCTCAGCTGATCGGATTTGCAAGTTAAAAAGATCACTGCTTCTGGGTAGAGAATGACTGGCTGCTCTTCAGGAAGCTTAGATGACACTTTCCCACATCCCAGACGCTGCATCCTCCCTCTGTGATGCTCTCCCTGGCGTGGCCTCCTTCTTGGTACTGCAGCATTGACTGCCCCCTTCGTGCCTGTGTCCTGATCTGCCAGAGGCTGAAGCCTGGTGGAACGAATGAGTGACAGGGATGGGAATGCCAATTAATAATAATAGGCAACACTCCCGTAGGGCTTACGCCAGCACCGTCCTGAGCACTCACGCGTTTGAGTGTCATTCTGTCCTCCCAATATATTCACGATGCAGGCACTGCCACCACCTCCATGCTGCAGGGAAGGAGGCTGAAGAGGATTTAATGAGGAAACTCCGTCACCAGAGCCCAGTTAGGGAAGGAGGGACCCAGGATGCCGTGGCGTCATTTTCACTCCGTTTATCCTCACAGCTCCCAGCTAGAGTCCCAGCTTCGCCCCTTCCCAACTGCGTGATCTTAAGAAGAAGTCACCGAACCTTTTTGAATCTCAATTTCCTCACCTCTAAAATGGAAATGAGGGGACCCACCTCACAGGGGACTTGGGTGCTACTGTCAGATGACACCACGTTAATCGCTCAGCGCGGTGCTTTGGCACAAGCCAGACTTTCCCTCACCGTCAGTTAGATGAATATTTTTTCTCTCACTCCTAAAACAGGCTTTGTAGCCCTAGCCCTCCCCTGCTGGGTTCAGTCGGCTCTGCGGGCTCTCTGAGGGGCAGGGCCAAGGCTTTGTCCGCTCCTGAGCCTACAGTTTCACAATGGCTGTTGAATTGAAAACTCTGATTCATCCATTCACCAAACATTGTGGGCTCGTTTACTACTACTACTTTCCAGGCACCGGAGTAGCTGGGATTGGGCAGGGCCAGAGCTACCTGGTTTCCACCTGCAGTCCTGGGCTCACAAAGCCTTTTGCAGATTGACACTTCCCCTCCATGCTGCCCAGAGACCTTACCTGCCAGGTGTCATTTTTGCACTGGATCAACCTCAAGCTAGGAGTCCGCATACTCTGCCTTGCTGTCTGGAGGCCCCGGTTGGGAACTGTTTGGGGGCCATGCAAGGAAAGAGGCCCTGCGGCTACCTGTGGTGCAAAGCTTGGAGACCTGGCTCAGGGTGGGGCAGGTGAGGAGAAGCAGGTGGTGGGGAGGAGAAAGAGCAACTGTGTGTGCACTGGTGAGCCTCAGGCCCAGTGTTTGCAAATGACATGCAAAGCCTCCTGCGGGCGTGTTGCACTTGTGCATCAACCTGTGTGCCAATGCCTGTCCCAGTTAGAAGTCAGAGATCAGGGAGCTTTCAAAAGACCGCTTGCCTGGTTGGGGGTGAGGTGGAGCTGAGAGATCCTCCCTGAGCCAGAGGAGGCTCCAGAAGCCACCTGAGTCAGGGATGAGGCCTGGAGGGCCCTTCTTCAGGGGGTCCAGAGGACCTGGAGGGAAACACCCCTTCCCTTTGGCTGTTAGGCCCCTCAGAGTTTTGTTCTAGAGGGTGGGTGTCTGGCTGAGGTGAGCCCTGTGAGGACAGCCACTGGCTCCCTTTTCTCTCCCAGGGGCGGCACAGAGCCTGCAGCCACAATGCGAGTGGAATGAATGAGCCAGGGAATGGATTCTGCCTGGGGTCTCTGGCTGTCACTGGAGCAGAGATCTTGGGTCCCTGCGTGCATTCCTATTTTCCTCTCCCCAGGGCATCTTCTTGAACCCCTAACCTTACCTCTGGGTGTCTGGGAGCACGCTTCTGACAGAAGTAGGTGCTAGAGGTCCCAGTCACCTCTGCCTCCAGCCAGGGCCAGTTCCTGCCCCCCAGAGACAGCCGCCCTCACCGCCGCGGCCATGCTTTGGCTCCTGCAGCCTGTGGCCCTCAGCAACTTCAAGTCCTGAGCTGCTAGCACTGTAGCCACCCTCACTGCCCCTCTCCGCCGCGTGGCCAGTAAGCGAGCGTGGCAGCCTGGGACAGGGGCAGGCCTGCCGGGTGGGCAGCTGGGGACCATCCCCCTGCCTGGGGCCGGTGCTGGGAGTTGACAGGGACCTAGTCTTTGTTGAGTGAGTGAAGGATCGATGCTGGGGTAAAGGACCAGAGCGGGGAGGAGTCACAGCAGCTAGGGCGAGGGCGTGTGGGTCCCTGGGAGCCCATTCAGGGGCAGCGTCCTGTTCAAACCGCACTGGAGGCCTCCCTCATCTTCCCAGGGCGCCCGCCATTCCCCAGCTCAGGTCTCCATCCTTTCCGTTGCTTCTGTGAGCAGCACACTCACGTTTTGCTATTGCGAGCCTGAGGGCAGTTTCTGTTGTTTGTGACTTAGCCTGACTCGGCCCCCACCCCCACTCGCACCCCCACCCCCATCGTGGCGGGCGGGAGGATGAGGTAAGGTCTTGCGTGGGAGGTGCCAGATTCATAGCAGCTATTAGACAAAGGCCATTGTCTTCCCCTTGCACTTAAGGCGCTACTTGCCTTCTGCTCTCCTTTAGAGCTGAGTTTGGGCTCTATGGCGCCGGCCTATTGGTCGGCTCAGGTCTGAGGGGGAACAGCGCCTCCTGGTGGCTAGAGCTCAGATCCCACGGGGAGGGAAGAGCCCGGGCTGGAGGCAGGACAAGTCGCGTGGCGCTGGCCAGCAGGCCCCAGGGCCAGCCTGGAGAGCGGGCGCCTATCCTCTCTGGGTTATTAGGAGCCTGGGGAGGACCCTGTCCCAGGCTGAACTAGGGCTGGAGCCTGAGCTGGCTGTTCCCGACTGGGAGCGTCGCAGGGCAGGTGCTGGGCTGGGCTGGCCGGGGTGGCTGAGGGCAGGGAACCAAGGACAGCTGGAAGGGAAGGTGATAGGCCACTTCCGGAAAGCATGGGCGGGTTGGCCATCCATTCTCAAAGGCCAGAAGCCAGATCTTCCAGAAACCACCCCCGGAGGTCCCCACGTGGCTCTGGAAGGGCGTTTTTGTTAAGAGATGGGATGCTGGTGGGGGTCAGTCAGATCAGTACGTGACTCTTTAGGGTCCTCTACCTTGGGCTGCTTCCTGATTCCAAGGCCACTACCATGCTGGCCCCTGGGGCTCCTGGACTGGCCTCAGCATTGCTGACACCCTGGATTTTTCTGTGTAATGAGGGCAAGGTGAGGACGGGCAGGAAGGTGCACTTTGTTGAACACCTACTGTGTGCTGGGTGTTTGTACATTTATTCTCATTTGAAATAGTAGCATCTAGATCTTATCTGTAGGCAAGGGAGTCCCGCAGAGGGGGATTTGCAGAACCACCCCAAAGCCTGGGCTCTTTCTCCTGCCTCATGAACAGGTCCCCAGAGAGCAGCTGCAGAGGCCCCAGGTCGCCGGGGCCTAGGTTCACTTGGCAGAAAAGGTTATGAGCTGGAGGAGATGTTTGCCTCCTGCCTGCCGATCCTCCATCTAGGCACTCAGGAGCTGCTGGTGCAGGGCAACCTCCTGCTGGAAATAGCTGAGACAGGAGGGTCTGGCTGCGATGGTCCTGGACCCCCAGGTGGGAGGCAGAGATGGGGCAGGCATGCAGGCAGGGCCAGGAAGGAGGTGCATGAAGGGGCAGGCTGGAGTCAAACTCCTGGTGTCACGGTCTGCTGAGCCTTCTCAGCAGGGTCTGGCTTGGCCAGGCTCTTTGAGGGGCAGCATGGGCATTGGTGCCAGGTTGGGGTGTCATGTGTTGGCCTGGGCAATTCTGTATGGACTGCAAGAGCTACCAGCAAGCCTGAAGTTAGATCCAACTCTACAAATGACTAGAGATGTCATCCCGGCCAAGTGACCTCCCCTCTGTTCCTCTGCCCCCACCTCCCCAGTGGGACAAAGCGGTGGGAGGGACCTGACATAGGGCAGGTGCTCAGTGAACTTCGGCTGATTCTCCAGGTATCTCCAAGATTCTGGAATTTAAATCCTTTGAATACTAGATCCCTGAGAAGAGGTAGCTGTTGTGTAGGTCCTTGTGGAAATGGCCACTTCTATCTCTGTGCCTTTGGTGCACCTGTAACCCTTGTTTGCTCACCTGTGGCTCCAGCTAAGTGAGCAGTGTGACGCTCCCAGGAGGTCAGAGATGGGTTTGCAACATCAGTGTTCCCGGTGCTCCCAGCACAGAAAAGATGATGGGTGGGTCAGCCTTGGAGGTAGTGAGCTCCCTGTTCCTGGAAGTATGACAACAGAAGTTGAACTTCTGCTGGGGAGTTGGACAAGGAATTTCTACTTTAGGTGAATCTGTGAAGACCGGGCCAAGGAATGATGGGGACGGAGTGAAGGGACCATCCTCTGGCCACTCTTAGTGGCTTCTCCAGGGTTTATGCATAGGAAGGACTTAAGACTTATTTTGCATCTGCGTTTGCATAACAGAGTCACCGCGCGTAAAGGTCCGCAGCTGTGGCAGGCATGCGTTTCTTGAAGTGGCCACGAGGGGGAGGCACAGACTGCAGTCTCTCGGCTCCTCACCGGCGGTGGGGCCGGATCTTGGCCTGAGACCAACAGGGCTGGGGCCCGGGAAGGGGGAAGGGTCGGGCGGCTGATGACGAGGAGGGGTATTCTCCTCCCGGAGAGCGCAAGCCCGACTTTTTTAGATGGGTGGGAGCAGGCAAGGTGGGAAGCATCCCCTCGAACAGTGGATCCTGCCACTAGAAAAAGTTCGCAGAATTTGAAGACTGTAGTTGTAGCAAGTGTCTGGGGAAGCCTTCCAGTTTGACATTTAGGGACAGAGCCCCCTCCTCTGGAGCAGGGAGAACGTGAGAGTGTGGCTGCTGGGGGGAAGAGTGCCTAGTACTCAGGAAGAGAGGGTCCCCTGCAGGACAGCATGGACCCCAGGTGGGAAGTGTTAAGAGGGGACTTCAGGCACGGTGCTGAGCTGGTGGGATATGTGGCGCTGGCGCCTTCCTGGAGCCCCCCTCTCATCCCCTGGCTGGGAGGGTCATGACGCTTGCTTGTGTGTAGTGAGTGTGCCCATTTTAGGACTCCTGGGCTCTGTGCTGGTTAGCACAGGCACCCCTGTGGGTGGGAACCCCCCCCCGCCCCCAGACTGGGGCCCTCTCTGGGTGAGGAAATGACAGGGGAACGCACTCAGGGATAAGGCAGCCCCCTGTCAAACTCATCAGGTGCATCTCTGAGGACACAGGGCAGAGATCCCAGGACCCCACCGGAATCCAACTTAAGGGTGCAGGACAGGAGCTGGAGCCCGGCAGATCCTAGGCTGGCAAGGTGGAAATCTTGCCTGCCCACTCGGCCGTGGGCACTTTGTTGGACATCTCCAAGCCTCGGTATCCTTGCCTGTAAAAAGCAGTGAATAATAGTGCATGCCTAATGGGGTGTCTCTGAAGATTACATTATCACGCAATGAGGAAAACGAGAGCTGGTTGCTGTCCTCAGGGAGCCCCTGGTGCAAACACACTGGAAATGCTGCACCCATAAGCTGAAAGCTGCACAAGGACACACATACTCAGGTTTGTACACAAAAGCAGTGGCACTTTAGGGCAGGTACATTTCTAGGGCTGGGATGGGGGTGAGGCAAAGAAGAGGAAGGTCCGACTCAGGCCTAAGGTGACCGTGTAAGTTAGCAGCTCACCTGTTTGAGGTCTGTGGTTGGTGCCCAGGGCACGTGTGTACACGTTCCCATGTGCAGGCACCTTCTGATTTTTTTCCTCCCTCAGTCCCTGATGTGGGGACAAAGCCAGGGGAGTGGCCAACTTCTTTCCCACTTCTCCTCCCTTCCTGGTCTTTACAATCCTGCAAAAGGTCCCCAAATGCATAGCCAGAATAGAACTGAGTTCAGGGAACCAAAAGATCTAGGTTTCAGTTCTGGCTCTTCGTTTTCCTGGGGAAGCCATCGGCCCTCTCTGAGCTTCTGTCTCTCCATCTCTAAAATGGGGTTATTTCATAGGTGAGGTTGTGCCTTCCCTAAGAGGGGTGCTCATTTGCCCTTTCCTGCCTCAGGTCCTTTGCACTTGTTGGTGCCTCTGTCTAGAACTCTTTCCTCTGCTCTGATTTAATTCTACCTCCTCTGAGAAGCCTTCCTGATCAACTTATCTAAAGTCATCATCTCTGTTTGTCCCTTCCTAGAAGCCTTGCTTCTTCTTCATAGCACTCATTACAGTTGGTAATTGGATGTTCATTTGCATATTTATTGTTTTAGTGTCGTTTTCTCCACTAGATCATAAGCTTTACGAGAGCAGAAGATACCATGCTAATCTTGTTCATCGTCATGTCTCCACAAGCCAGCACAAAACAGCATCTGGTACCTAATAGATGTTCAGTCAATGTAAATTGTTTCCTGAAATAGAAAATCTGTACACATGGTACAAAGTCCAGAAGTTATGAAAGGATGAAATCTCCCTCAAACTCAGATCCTTGTACATCTGTTACCTTCCCTGGGAAGAAACTTACTTTTTCTTATCCATCCTTCCAGGATGCTCTCTGCATAAATTAGCACATATCTGTGTTTAAAAATATAAATGCTTCTGAAGCTAGAGTAGCAGAAAGATAAATAAAAACATAAATGGTAATGAAACTATATACTTTCCTCTCATTCCTTTAAGTTGCTTAAAAACAATTTGTCCTCCTTATTCTGGAGATTCTTCCGCATCATGCATGTTTTTTTTTGTTTTATTTTTTTGAGACAGACTGTCACTCTGTTGCCCCAGCTAGAGTGCCATGGCATCAGCTCACAGCAACCTCAAACTCCTGGGCTCAAGTGATCCTTACTATCTCAGCCTCCCAAATAGCTGGGACCACAGGCATGCGCCACCATGCCCGGTTAATTTTTCTACATATTTTTAGTTGTTCAGATAATTTATTTCTATTTTTAGTAGAGACGGGATCTCGCTCTTGCTCAGGCTGGTCTCAGACTCCTGAGCTCAAACGATCCACCCATCTCAGCCTCCCAGAGTGCTAGGATTACAGGCGCGAGCCAGCGCGCCCAGCCTCATGCATGTTATTTTATATGGATATATTTTACTTAGTCATTTTTGCTATTATTGGAATTAATGAAATGCTGCAACAAAATCCTTGAACATATTATTGTCTTTTTTTTTTTTTCAGAGATAGGATCTTGTTCTGTTGCCCAGGCTGGAGTACAGTGGCACGATCATAGCTCACTACAACCTTGAACTCCTGGGCTCAAGTGATCCTCTTGGTTCAGCCTCCCAAACAGCTAGGACAGCAGGTGTGCACCACCATGCCTGGCTAATTTTTAAACTTTTTGTAGAGACAGGATCTCACTCTTTCTCTGGCTGGTCTCAAACTCCTGACCTCGAGCGATCCTCCCGCCGCGGCCTCCCAGAGTGCTGGGATTACAGGCGTGAGCCACCATGTCCAGCCATGTTATTGCCATTTGTGTAAGTTTAACTGAAGGATAAATTTCTAGAAGTGGCATTTTTGGGTCAGAGGTTATGTACTTTTAAAATTTTGATAAATACTGTCAAGTTTGTATTTTAGAGCTTTACTTTTTTCCTTTTTTTATTTTGGTAAAACACACATACCATAAAATTTATCATCTTAACCACTTTTAAGTGTACAATTCGGGCTATTAAACACATTCACAGTGCTGTGTAGCCGTCACCACCACGCATTTCCAGAACGCGTCTCCTCTTGTAAAACTGAAATTGTGCCCATTAAAAACAACTCTCCATTCCTTCTTCCCCAAGTCCTGACAACCACTATTCTGCTGTCTACCTCTAAGATTTTGACGACTCGAGGTATCTCACATAAGAGGAGCCATACAGTATTTGTCTTTTTGTGACTGTCTTATTTCACTCAGCATAATGTTTAGAGCTTTACTTGTTAACTAAAATTCACTCTCGTCAATAATGAATACGAGTGCCTGTTTTTCTTTTTTTTTTTGTTTTTTTTTTTTTGAGTGCCTGTTTTTCAACATCCTTGCCAACACAGTATATTACTGGACGTTTTATCTTTGCCTATCTAATTGGTGAAAAATTGTATGTGATAGCTTTATGTTACAGTTCACTGATTAGAAGGGAGGCCAGGCATCTCTTTATATTTTAAAATCTATTTATATTTTCCTGTTCTGTTAACTCTTCATGTTCTTTGTCTATTTTTTGTTATTGGATTGTTGGTTTTTTATAGGAACTCTTTGTGTATTAAGGATATTAACCTTTTATCTGTGTATCATTCAGGGTCCTAGTAGGAAACAGATACTGTGCTCAAATCAGTTTAATTTGAGGAGAGTTTAACACAGGGATTATTTACAAGGTGGTGGGTAGGAACAGGGAGGCTGGCAAGGGTAATGCAGTCGCCCAAAGAATGCTGCTGAGGCAGAGAGCTGCCAGGAGAGGGACTCCGAGAGGACATGACCCTGTCTCCCATTAGAGCCGCTGTTCCATGGACCCAGCCAGGAGCCAGAGGGCCAGGGACCCTGTGGGTGAGGCCTCTGCAGGTCAGCCTCCCGGGACGGAGCACACGGTGGAGGGAGCTCGGGAGGGGCACTGGAAGCCAATGGCGCACACCGGGTGTCTGTCCTCCCACCGTTTGCGATTCTCTGGGATGTAGAAATGATTGAATTTTACGTAGCAGCATGAAATCGTTACTTTTACAACTTCTGGACTTCTGTCAAACTTTGAAAGGCTTTTTCCACTCTCATATTACTTTAAAAAATCAATTTCATGTTTACTTCTGGCCCTTTATGATTTTATTTTTCACATTTAAGAGTATCATGCTTTACCCATGGAGCTAGCTGGGAGGACTGTTTTTAACATTTAAATCTTTGACCCATTTGAATTTATTTTGGTGTTAGGAGAGAGGTAGGTATCCAATTTTTTTTTGACATTATGTATTCAATATTATATCTTTTCCTCACTGATCTAAAATGTTACCTTTTAATAAAAACTTTTATGGATGAATGAATTGATAGGATTTCTGGGAAAGGACATCACTGCCGTAGGCTCTACCACACAGCATCGCGCCGCATTGCCACCCCTGGGCCCTGCCTGGGGCCCATTCCCGAAGCCCTGCCACACCCCTAGTGTCCTCTGGGCCTCTGAAGTGGAGGCGGTATGGGGTCCGCAAGAGGGTGTAGTTCCTGGGGCTGCGCAGCCGAGAGGACCAGTGGGCTGCGGGAGCGGGGCAGGCATGGGCACACGTGTCAAATGCTGGCCCCAGGGGTGCGTGTGCAAGGCTGGGGACGTGGAGTGCCAGTTCTCAGTGGGTGCACACGATGGGCAAGCGTGGGCCTGGGGTGTCAGATGTACGCGTGTGCGTGAGTTCTCCAGCTGTGTGTTCGGGTGGACCCGCGCACCAGCCGGGTGTGTGCGTGCTTGTAGCCAGGCGTGTGCTTGCAGGTGTGCCTGCTATCTCCTGTGCCCTCAGGGCCAAGGGAGCCGCTGGCTCGAGTGCCTGAGAGTCCTCCTTGCGTGGGAATCACGGAATCTTTTGGTCCCCAGATTAGAGCTTCCTCCAAGGTGCAAGTGGAGGCGGGGAGGTGGCTGGCCGGGTAACCCGGCAGGTTTGGGAAGCGTGCTGCTTCTCCTGCTGAGGACTAGGAGACCTGGGTCTGGATACGCTACGTCCCTGGACATTAGGAGCCGAGACCCTGCCCAAAGTTTTGGGAGACCATGGTGGGAAAACAAGCAGCTGGGCAAGACCAGGCAGACTTGAGCAAGCACCTGCGCATCTGGCCGAGCCTCCACTGTATAGCCCCGGCCGGCAGGCCCAGCACGCGGCTGGCTTCCTCCCGCCCCTGCCCTCCGCCCGATTTCCTAGGTGGGGAAACTGATGCTCAGAGTCTCTGGTCAGCAGGCCACCTGGTGGGGACGTTCTGAGCTGTCCTGCTGGGTGTGGACAGTCATAGTGGGGGAGCAGCCCCCACCTCCTCTTGCCCTCCTCCCGCCAGACCTGCCTCAGGGAGCCTCATCTGATGGTGGACGCACTGGCCCCCTGGAACGAGAGTGACTGTGTGTGAGAGGGGAAGTCGGGGTGTAGGCGAAGGTGCTGCTACGCAAATGAAACTCGGAGCTAAGCGTTGGAAGGATTTTTGGGGAGAGCGTCCGCCACCCCAGCAGTGTGCCTTGTGCTGTCTGGAGGCAGTGCTGGGGCCCTAACCTCGCCCCCATCTGCAGTGCGGGAGTTCTCGCCACCCTGAGTCGGGTCCTTCTCTCTCCCAGCCTTTCTGGCTCAGCTTGTGGGCCCCTAATCACCCGAGGACTGGCCGCCCTCACTGTCACTCGTTCTGCTGGCCAACACTCACTGAGACTACTCTGGGGCAGACTACACACGGGGACACCGAGGTGAATGAGAACAGGGCCCTTGACTCCTGGGGGGATCCAGCCCAGCCCAGCCTCAGGGAGGGGGTGAGAGACAGACCTCTCTGAAAGAGGGGTGGGGAAGCCAGTCCAGGTGGTGGGAACAGGGTGTGCTGAGGCTGAGAGGCCTGGAGTGCACAGAAGCCCTCGCCTTGAGCAGCCTGGGGGTCTCCAGGCTTCCCCGGGCAGGCGTCAGGGGGTGGCGGCCTGTCCCCGTGGGAGGTTAGTTTCCTTCGGCAGCTCCTTCTCACGCAATGGGCGGGAAGGGGTTGGGGGCCCATTGTTTCCTGGCACGCCAGCACCCCCAGCCCTCCCCAGCCTCTGGGTGGGGGGAGCAGCGGAAGGAAGTGGGCTGAGCCCAGACCCTGACAAGACCTCAGTGGGAGGGTGCAGGGCTTTGGGAATGCGGCCCACGTGTGTAGGCCTGCTATGCACACAGCTGCACACGCCACACACAGGTCAGGGGCTCCGTCTCACCCCAAGACCGCCCTTCCCAACATTCCTGGCATGTGAGTGTGTGTGTGTGTGTGTGTGTGTGTGTGTGTGTATTGTGCACTGGCCTGGTACCTGGCACTGTATCAACCCTGTGGGGTAGGATTATCATCCCAGTTGCAAGATGAGAAAATCTCGACTCAGAAAGGTACAGTCAGAGCATGGTGGCTCACGCCTGCAATCCTAGCACTCTGGGAGGCCGAGGTGGGAGGATTGCTAGAGGTCAGGAGTTCGAGACCAGCCTGAGCAACAGCGAGACCCTGTTTCCACTAAAAATAGAAAGAAATTAGCTGGACAACTAAAAATATATATAGAAAAAATTAGCCAGGCATGGTGGCATGTGCCTGTAGTCCCAGCTCCTCGGGAGGCTAAGGCAGAAGGATCGCTTGAGCCCAAGAGTTTGAGGTTGCTAGGCTGACGCCACGGCATTCACTCTAGCTCAGGCAACAGTGTGAGACTCTGTCTCAAAAAAAAACAAAAACAAAAACGTTGTGCAGCTGGCCCAAGGTTAGTGGGGAGCTGGAGTTTGGATCTGGATCTGTAAGCCAGGCTCCCTGCTCAACCCGATTGCATTCTGTTACCTTTGTTTTTTTTTTTTTTGAGACAGAGTCTCATTCTTTTGCCCAGACTAGAGTGCCATGGTGTCAACCTAGCTCACAGCAACCTCAAACTCCTGGGCTCAAGCGATACTCCTTGCCTCAGCCTCCCAGAGAGCTGGGACTACAGGCACGTGCCACCATGCCCAGCTAATTTTTTCTGTTTTTTAGTTGTTTGGCCTATTTCTTTCTATTTTTAGTAGAGACGGGGTCTCACTCTTGCTCAGGCTGGTCTCGACCGCCTGAGCTCAAAGGATCCACCCGCCTCGGCCTCCCAGAGTGTTAGGATTACAGGCGTGAGCCAGCGTGCCCGGCCAACATTCTGTTATCTTAATTACTGGCCTGGGGTGGAGGGCTGGCCTGGGAAGCCTATCAAGTGTCACCCTATCATCCTTCTAAACTCAGAAAAGCCTGCTAGCACTCAATGCTCAGGGAGCAGGGCAAGGGGAGTCTGGCAGGCTCTTTGCCCAAAAGTGCCCCTGCTGTGCTGAGAGCCCCCTCATAGCTGCACTCCAGGGCAGAGGGGTGAACAGAGTGCGAGGTCTCAGGGAGCTAGTTTTGAGAGGGCTGCTGAGGGATGGGAAGCCCAGCTCAATGTGTGGCCACCTCTGGTGGCAGCCCTCCCAGGGACAGGAGGCAGTGGCAGTGAGAAGGTGGAGGGTAAACTGATGGACTGACCCTTTGAACTTCATAAACTCTGGTCTAGGAAAATCCAGCTCAGCTTGGTTTCCCCCGCTCCGACGGTGCACTCACTACCATGTTTTCAGTCTGCTTGTACTCCTCCTCAGATGCCTTTGTCAGCTGCAAAATCCTTCCTTGGGGAGCAAGTTGCCTTAGGACTGAGATTTATCCGGGGAGACCTAGGAGAGAGGAACCCCAGTGACTGGGTTACTTGCACAGGGACGGAGGGGATCCTGGGAAGGAGGTCACCCTGAGGCAGAAAAGAGCCAGGCAGGGCCACCCAGCCCAGTGCCACAGCCTCCTTCAGAGAAGGGGTGAGCTGGTTTGGAATAAGAACACTGATGGATCTCTGTCTAATCTGTTAGGAGTCCCAGTGTTGGAGTCACGGGGAGACCGGAGAGCAAGGGTGAGCTTGCTTTGCACTGGGGGGTGTGAGGAGGGGTGGGCAGGGCAGGGCAGGATGGAAAAGTGACAAGTTGAGGCTCTTGTGTGGCTCTGCTGGCTTTCCTCTGTCATTGTCTCTGCTGGCTTGATGTGTAGGGCCCCTGCCAAGGTAGCCAGGTGCTGTGACCCTGCCGCTGTTGCTGTTGGCTGTGGCTGTTGGGCCCAGGGTGGACACTGCTCCGAGGGGACCCGACCACTGACTGCCGTGACCTTTGACCTGCCTGGCCTGGTTCAGGAAGATGACCTGAGCCAATCCAACTCCCAGCTCAGGAACCTGAGCTAGCCCCGTGTGGTGGCACAGGAGGGTCGCTCGGGCCCAGGAGCTCGCGGCTGCAGTGTGCCACGATCCCGCCTGTGAACAGCCACCGCGCTGCAGCCTGGGCGACAGAGCAAGGCCCTGTCTCTAAACAAAAACCAAAAAAAACAAAGACTCTGAGCTACGAGATGTGACAGAAAGCTCTGGCTGGTGGCAGAGGCGTGAGATGAAAGGAGTTGAGGATCCGAACTGGACAGGCTGAGAGGCCCTGGAAGACCGAGGTGGGATTCGCAGCCGGGGCTGTCCTGCTAGCTCATCCTCGCAGATCATCCTCCCCCGTGGGCTGCGCTTCCAGTCGGCCGCACCCTCACCGAATCTGACCACGACAGAGCCCGGGGCCGGGACTTCGTGTTGATGGTGCTGGCGGCTGCCGAAGACTGAAGCTGGAGACCCGAGGCCCATGAGGGCAGGGCTCGCTCGAGGCTGCCAGCACCCACAACCTGAGCGAGGTCTCCCAACGCCCCCGCCAAGCGCTTTGTCCCGCGCTGCGCTCCGGCCACACTTTGTGTTGCCTTTCCAAGCTGCCTGTTCCAGCCACACAGTCCTGACTCGGGGGTGAGGGACAGGCCAGGAAGAGACTCTGCACCTGGTGTAGGACAAATGGCACCTCCCCGAGTCCCTCCCCCACCCATTCCCAGTGTGTGCTTTCTCAGCCTCAGGTGTCTTATCTCTAAAGTGGGGATAACGGTGCTCGCATCCCATGACGGCTGTGAGAACAGCCCGGGATGATGTGTGTCCAGGGCCTGCTGGGACGGGGCAGGACAGACTGGTCCAGTCTGCCTCCAGCCAGTTTCAGGGGACAAGGACAGTGTGCAGGGCAGCAAAGTCTGTGTGTCCAATTCCTCCTGCCCTGGCTCCGGCCAGAGGGGAGCCGCGGGCCAGCCAGTTAAAGATTGGCCAGGTGTGCGTGAGAAGCCCAGGCCAACTCCTGACCACAGAGCTGGATGAGGCAGCGATTGTTGGGTGACCCTGAGCCACTGCAGGCCTGTCCTGAGACCCCCCCGACCCCGAGGGAGCTGGGCCTTGCAGAGCCGTGGCTTGATGAAGTACGGCAACATCTGCTTGCTGCTTGTCAAGGTGTTTAAATGTGCCGTCTGGGGCATCAGTGAGCTTCCCACCAGTCCAGGGGTCCTGGAGGGCAGGGCCATGTCCCCCTCAGGCTAGAGCTCCCAGGGCTCAGGCCTGTCTCCTCGCTCAGGCAGGGCCAAATTGCCTTTTCCTGAGATTCCCGTGACAAAGTTGTGCTTCCTTTAATTTAGGGATCTCAGAGAAAGGCTCTGCCTCTCCCCTCAGATTGGACCCTCAGGACAGGGCCATATCTGTGGGATCTCCCAGGACAAAGCTGTGTTTCCTCCCTCAGACGAGGGATCCCAGAACAGGGTTATTTTTCCCAGAACCCAAGAGCTGAGCTGCATCTCCCACATCACATGGGACTCTCAGAGGAGGGTCGTTTTCTCCTCAGACTGGAGCCCTCAGGCAGGGCTGTCTCCTCTCTCAGTCTGTCATGTCCAGGGCAGGGTCATGCCCTACTGAGTCTTGGGATCCCAGGGCAGGACTCTGTCTTCCCTCTCAGACTGGGGTTTTCTAGGGCGGAGCTGTGCCTTCTTCACTCTGGGAGAAGAGCTGGGCCTTCTCTCAGGTGGCAGTTCCTTGCGGAGTTTGCTTGGGGTTTGAGGACAGGCATAGACATAGACAGAGCTCAGGTGAGGTGCTTCTTCCCTCTAGGATTTGAGCATGGGCTCCAGCTAATTTAACTTCTTAAATGTATCATTCTCTTCAAAGCCACAGACAGCCACAATTATTTCCAGAATGCTGGGGCAATAATACCACTGGATGAACGCTGTTTTTTTTGTTTTGAGACAGAGTCTTGCTCTGTCACCCCAGGTAGAGTGCAGTGGTGGGTGAAATGCAGTGGTGTGATCATAGCTCACAGCAACCTCAAACTCGTGGGCTCAAGTGATCCTGCTGCCTCAGCCTCCTGAGTTGTTGGAACTACCAGTGCATGCTGGGATGCCTGCCTAATTTTTCTGTTTTTAGTAGAGATGGGGTCTCGCTCTTGCTCAGACTGGTCTCGAACTCCTGAGTTCAAGCGATCCTCCCACCTCAGCCTCCCAGAGTGCTAGGATTACAGGCATGAGCCACCGCACCCAGCCAGCCACTGGATGAACTCTTTAGAAATGAAGATCTGGCTCATTTTCATCCCACCTCAGAATATCATGATTTGTAGGACAGATATAGTCGAGCCTTGATTAATAGTAAGGAAAGCAAAATTAAACTGAAGGAACTCTTCGGCAAGAGTGTGGTTGGCATATATTAGACAGCACCTCCTGTTGGTCAAGAGTGGCATTGCAGCCTAGCTCTGTTAGTCTTTGTGGTAACTACTCAGACAGAAGGAGAAGTGGCAGCTACGTTCTTGGTGATATCAAGAGGGCTACTTGGAAAGCGGTGCTGGCAGGATCAAAGTCCTCACTCCTAGGACTATAACACCTAGGGGCTGGTCACCATGTGAACCATTTTCTTACTAAATCTTCATTAGTGGATTTTTTTTTCTATAGAACACATCTCTAATACAGTTATTAAAGAGACAATAGAAAAACAGGATTTGCTTTGCAGAGATCCATTCTACTGCCCATGGGTCTAGGTGAGTCTGTTTAGAAAGTTAGGTGTCTTAGTCTGTTTTCTGTTGTTATAACTGAATACTACAGACTGGATAATTTATAAAGAATAGAGGCTTATTTAGCTCATGGTTCTGGAGGCTGGGAAGTCCAAGGTCAGGGGGATCTGACAGGAACCTTCTTGCTGGTGGGGACTCTCTGCAGAGTCCTGAGGTGGTGCAGGGCATTGCACGGCAAGGTGATAATGTCTCATGAGACACCTACTCTCATGATAACTAACCCATCCCCTCGATAGCCCATGAATCCATGAATGGATTAATCCACTCACGAGGGCATAGCCCTCCCAAAGGTCCCACCTCTCAATACTGCTGTATCAGGACCATGTTCCAACACATGAACGTTTGGGGGACACATTCAAAACACAGCACAGGGGATCATGACAGATGGGTGGGCACGGCCATTCCTCTGGGTCGTTTCTCTTCTACCTCTTTCTTGGACTCTCCCTAAGGATTTTTGCCATCATTTTCCTTCCTTCATTCCCCATACCTGGGAGGTAGCTTGGAATCACACTATAGCCAAGTGGCATCTCCAAGGATAAAGTCGTGTCTTCAGAAATTAAGGAGCATTAAGGAGACAGGGTGACCGTCAGTCCAGGTGTGTGTGTATGTGTTTGTGTGTGTGTGTGTGTGTGAGTGTGTGTGTGTGTGTGTGTGTGTGTGTGTGTGTGTGTGGTGGAGGGAGAGGCTCAGATCTCAACATCTTCAGGCTCTGTCTTGCTGTGTCTATTTTTCAGTGGGGAGGGACCTGGCTCACACACAGGAAACAAAAGCATGATGAACAGCCTTCTCATCTTGGAAAGAACAAAGGAAATTCATTGTGCACTTAGAACCTAGGGCTCCTATGAGAGCAGCTATTCCAACTCTGCCTGCATTTTGCAGGGAGAGACATTGGGGGTGAAATTAGGCAGCATGAGAGTAGAAACGGGGGTGCTGGCACTGTGGAAGTGAGCACGATGTGCGCCCCAGCGGTGTGGCGAGAGGGGAGGGCTTGCACCTTAAAAAATGTTTGAGTGGTATTTTATCGTGCTACTTGCCTTTTTGTGTTTTTAGTTAATAGACTGTTTTTGGAGGAGTTTTAGACGTAGAAAAATGAGTGGAATGTACAGAGCTCCCATCGACCCAGCTTCCCGTTGTTAACATCGAGCATAATGAGGTGTGTCTGTCACAGTTGACCTTTTGTTAACTAAGGTCCGTAGTTTACAGTAGGGTTCACTCTTGGTGTTGTGCATTCTATGGGTTTTGACAAATATATAATGACATGTGTCCACTGTTACAGTGTCACAGAGAGTAGCTTCACTGTCCTAGAAATTCTCCGTGCTCTGCCTGTTCATCCCTCCCTCCTTAGCCCCGAACTCCTGGCCACCCCTGGCCTTTCCACAGTTGCCTTTTCCAGAATGCCCTAAATTGGAATCTTAAAGTGCAGCCTCCTCAGATTGGCTTCTTGCACTTAGCAGCATGCATTTAAAGTTCTTTTGTGTCCTTTCGTGGCTTTATAGCTCACCTCTTTTCATCACATACAATATTTTATTGTGTTATTTGCCTTTTAAAAGATCTGTGGTAAAATATACATAAAATTGATCATTTTAACCATTTTCAGTGTACAGTTTAGTAGTGTTAAGTACATTCACAATGTTGTGCAATCACCACCACTATTCATTTCTAGAACTTCTTCATCATCCCAAACAGAAACTCTGTAGCCATTAAACAGTATCTCCCCACTCCTCCTCCCCTCAGTCCCTAGTAACCATTATTCTACTTTCTTTTTTTTTTTTGAGACAGAGTCTCATCCTGTTGCCCGGGCTACAGTGCCGTGGCGTCAGCCTAGCTCACAGCAACCTCAAACTCCTGGGCTCAAGGCATCCTCCTGCCTCAGCCTCCCAAGTAGCTGGGACTACAGGCGAGCGCCACCATGCCTGCTAGTTTTTTCTGTTTTTAGTAGAGACGGGGTCTCACTCTTGCTTAGGCTGGTCTCGAACTCCTGAGCTCAAGCAATCCTCCCGCCTTGGCCTCCCGGAGTGCTAGGATTACAGGTGTGAGCCTCTGTGCCCGGCTAATTTTTTCTGTATATCTGTAGTTGTCCAGCTAATTTCTTTCTATTTTTTTAGTAGAGACGAGGACTCGCTCTTGCTCAGGCTGGTCTCAAACACCTGAGCTCAAACGATCAGCCCGCCTAGGCCTCCCAGAATGCTAGGATTACAGACATGAGCCATCGCGCCTGTCCTCTGCTTTCTTTCTTTATAAGTTTGTCTATTCCTCATATGAATGGAATCTCATATAAGTGGAATCGAACACTGTTTGTCCTTTTCCTTATTTCACTTAGCATAATGTTTTCAAGGGTTACCCTTGTAGTACATGCCAAAATTTTGTTCCTTTTAATGGCTGAATAATACTCCATTCTATGAATATACCATTTTTTTTTTTTTTTGAGACAGAGTCTCACTCTGCTGCCCGGGCTAGAGTGCCGTGGCGTCATCTTACCTCACAGCAACCTCGAACTCCTGGGCTCAAGCGATCCTCCTGCCTCAGCCTCCCCAGTAGCTGGGACTACAGGCATGCGCCACCATGCCCGGCTAGTTTTTTCTATATATTTTTAGTTGTTCAATTAATTTCTTTCTATTTTTAGTAGAGACGGGGTCTCGCTCTTGCTCAGGCTGGTTTCGAACTCCTGAGCTCAAACAATCCACCCGCCTCGGCCTCCCAGAGAGCTAGGATTACAGGCGTGAGCCACCGCGCCCGGCCAATATACCATATTTTGTTTATCCATTCATCTATTGGTGGGCAGTTGGGTTGTTTCTACTTTTTTTTTTTCTTT
>CAUYSK010014716.1:0-14522 GCA_963575035.1 Avahi laniger | reverse complement strand
AGCATTCCACTTAAGGTTTCACTTTTTTAAAAATTATTATTTATTTATTTATTTATTTTTTTTTTTATTTCAGGGTATTATGAAGGTACAAACATTTTGGTTACATTTTATGTCTTTGCCTCACCCAAGTGAGGGTTAGAGACATGCCCTTCCCCTCTACAATGCTCACCATGTCCTTTAGGTGTGGGTTTATCCCCCTCATCCCCCTAATCCCTGAAGAATATTACTGCCATGTGAGCACCCTAGTTTTCATCAGTACCAATTTGATGGCGAGTACAAGTGGAGCCCATTCTTCTGATCTTGTGATACCTCATTTCGGATAATGGGCTCAAGTTCAATCCAGGAAAATATAAGAGGTGCTAGATAACTGTCATTTCTTATAATTGAATAATATTCCATTGTATACATATTTCAAATTTTAATAATCCACTCATGAATTGACCTGCACTTGAGTTGTTTCCACATCCTTGCAGTAGTGAATTGTGCTGCCAAAACATTCGAGTGCAAATGTCTTTATTATAGGATGTCTTTTGCTCTTTTGGGTAGATGCCTAATAGTGCCATTGCTGAATTGAATGGTATTTCTATTTTTAGCTCTTTGAGGTATCTCCAAATTGTTTTTCACAGAGATTGCACTAATTTGCAGTCCCACCAGCAGTGCAACAGTGTTCCTGTCTCTCCACATCCTTGCCAGCATTTGTTGTTTTGGGATTATTTGATAGAGGCCAATCTCACTGGGGTTAGGTGATATCTCATTGTGGTTTCGATTTGTATTTCTCTAATGATTAGAGATGTTGAGCATTTTTTTATATGTTTTCTGGTCATTATTCTGCCTTCTTTTGAGACATTTCTGTTCATTTCCTTCGTCCATTTATTGATGGAGTTGTTTGATTTTTTCTTGTTGATTTTTTTAAGTTCTAGAAAGATTCTTGTTATCAGCTCTTTATTGGATTACACATCCAAATATTTTCTTCCATTCTGTGGGCTGTCTATTTGCTCTAATGATAGTTTCCTTGACAGTACAAAACCTTTTTAATTTGATCAAGATCCCATTTATTTATTTTTGTTCCTGTGGTGATTACTTTGGGGGTCTTCTTCAAAAATTCTTTGCCTAGGCTAATGTCTGAAAGGGTCTTCCCTATGTCTTCTAGAATTCTTAAGGTGTCATGCCTTAGGTTTAAATCTGTTATTCACAGTGAGTTGATTTTTGTGAGACGTGAGAGGTGGGGATCCAGTTTCATTCTTCTGCATGTAGCTATTCAGTTTTCCCAGCACCATTTATTGAAAAGAGAATATTTTCCCCAGTGTATATTTTTGTCTGCTTTGTCAAAGATTAGATTACCATATGCGGATGGTTTCGTCTCTGGATTCTCAGCTTTTATAGAAAAGTTACTACTTGCTCTTCCCAGTCTGAACAGTTCTGTTCCAAAGCCACTTGGTGGGGCTGAGCAAGAGGAGCCTGGAGATGGGAAGCCCTAGAGGTCCACAGCAGGTGGGTGAGGACGCCGTGCGCCCCAGGAGCTGCTCAGTATGGGATGTTGGAACTGAGCAGGATGAGGGGGGTCTCCACTGGGGGTGGATGTCAGACGGGCTACATAGAGTGACAATAATCAAATAAGTAAATATATTAAGGAAAATGGAAGCAGCATGTCACTGTCAAAGAAGGGAGTTTTATAATATGGAAGGGAAAGTACCAGAATAAACTCTGTGGAATTGGAGTAGAATTGGAAATATTAGTGTGAGCATATGGATTTCAGTATAGACACACACACACACACACACACACACACACACACATATACACATACACTCTATTACCTAGGTTTGTGCACTGAGAGGACCTTGGAGACTGTGACATCCCAATAAACATGAGCACACTTTATGCCTGGATCTTGGTTTCCAAATGCCATTTTCCACTAAAAGGGTCCAGGGCTCCTTGGAGAAATGGCTTATTCCAGGGCTGGGACAGAAAATATGCAAAAGGAGCCTAGAACATCTTGGACCAGAAAGTACAGAATCTCTTTAAAAAATGATGAAGGCTTGTCCAAAGGACAGCAGAGCCAGCTGAGTATTCCATTGGCCATATGTGGGAATATTTGGTCATCAAAATACATATTGATAGTAATACATTATAACTCTTTAAATAAAGTAGAAAATCATGAGTCCATGCTGACATTTAAAAAATGAATAAATTAAAAGTTTGATGAGGAACAGGGTATCCACATAATCTCAGAGTACAGTGCCACTGATTACAAAGACAAAAGAGTGACTTTACTGTGGAGAAGCCCTCAATCAAGTGAGTAAAGTGAACGTCGTCCGTAATGGGACAGACTGCATCATGGCCACCTGCTAGGTATTGGGAACCCAGAGTCACTTCCATGGTGTTCCTGTCAAAGAAGAATAACCCGAATCTAATCACAAGAAAACATCAAACCCACATTGATAAGCGTTCTGTAAAATAATTGGCCTGTAATTTTCAAAAACTTGAATATCTTAAAAAGCAAGGAAAGACTGAGGAACTCTTCCAGACTGAAGGAGACTAAAGAGACATCATAACAAAATGCATTACCTGGGTCTGGTCTAGATCCTTTTATTACAAAGAATATTATTGGGACAATTGGAAAAACCTGAATGGGGCCTAGGATTGGATGGTAGTAACGTATCAGTGTTAATTTCCTGCTTTTGATGGTTATATTGGGGTTATGTAGGTGAATGTCCTTGTTTGTAGGAAACACACACTTAAAGTAATCAACTATGACAGGGCAAAGTGTTCACACCTTATTATCAAATGATTCAGGTAAAAAAAAGTTCTTGGTATTACCCTTGCAACTTTTCTGTTAGTTTAGATTGTTTGAAAAATTTTAAATTGCGTTTGAAAAAAATTGCAATTCCCTCTAACATTAAAAAAGGTTATACCTGCTAATTAAAGAAAATTTGAAAAATGAAAGGGAAAATGAAACCATCCATGTTTCTACCATTAAAAAGCAACCACTGTTAACATTTTGCTCTATTTTCTCCCAGTCTTTTTTCTATGTGAAATAAAGAGGAAAATCCTATTAATTTCAACTTCTGGTATTGGAACTTTTCTTAGGCAATTGTCTCTATTTAGGAAAATACCTTGGGATGCAAAGTGAGATTCTGGAAATATGGTTTTGTAGACATTAAGGAATCAAAAGAAACATCTCAATTGCTTTTTATTAGAAATGAACAATAATTTTGGAGTGGGGGAAAACAGAAAGTCAAGGAGGAGAGAAGAGAATGGATGAAAATAGCAGGGATTTTATTGTGCAATTTGAAGTTGTTTGTGTTGCTGAAGAAAAACCCATCCTGTCTCCCTAGACCGTCACCAAAGTCTGTCACACCCGTATGGCCTGTGTGAATGGAATTCTGTTGGTTTGTTGGTTTTGGTGGAACTTGGTGGAAGGGGCTGAGTTTCACATTATCATTATATGTAAGGTGGCCTGATGACTCATCAACTGAACCAATATTTAGGAGAAATAGTTAGTTTGGAGATCATGGGGATATTAATCCTTTAAGAAATTTAAGAAACCATGGTGTGGGGAAGTGTGATGGTTAATTCTGTGTGTCAATTTGGCTGGGCCACAGTGCCTGGATGTTCAGTCAAACATTATACTGGATATTTCTGCGAAGGTGTCTTTTGGAGGAGATTCACATTCAATGGGTGGACTTTGAATAAAGTAATATGGGTGAACCGCATCCAATCAGTTGCAGGCCTTAATAGAGCAAAGACTGACCTCCCCTGAGCAGGAAGGGAATTTGGTGAGCACACTGCCCTTCGGCTGCAACTGTAGTTCTTCTTGGGTGTCCAGCCTACTGGCTTACTCGGCAGATTTTGGATTTTTCGAGCTGCCACAATTACATGAGGCAATTCTTTAAAATAAATTTCTCTCTCTATATATATACACACATCCTGTTGATTCTGTTTCTCTGGACAACCCTGATTGAGACCAGAGGGGATGTCAGATTTCCACAGAGTAGAAACATGAGAATTTGAGCCAATCTTACATAGATTATTTGGAGGAAAGAGACTCTACTGACATATAGGTGAAGAAGTGTGGTTTTTTTTTTTAATTGATTTCTAGTTTAATTCCATTATGGTCAGGGAACATATTCTATCTGATTGCGATCCTTAGAATTTATTGACTTGTTCAGTGGTTCATATGGTATATGGTCTTTACTGGTGAATATTCGACGAGTACTTGAAAAGAAGATGTATTCTGCTATTGTTAGGTGGGGTGTTTTATAAATGGTCAAATTAGGTAAACTTGGTAGAAAGTATTGTTTGAATCTTCATATCTTTACTGATGTCTTTGTCTGCTTATTCTGTCAATTACTGAGAGAAGAGTGTTAAAATCTCCAAATTACAGATTTGTTCTGTTCTATCAGTTTTTGCTGCATGTATTTGTATGTGAAGGCATATTATTGAGCATATATTGTATTTAGGATCATTCTGCCTCTTAAGCAGACCCTTTTAACATTATGAAATTTCCTCCTTCACTGGTAATACTTCTTATATTACCAGTCTACTTTCTCTGATAACATAGCCACACAAGCTTTCTTATGATTAGTGTTTGCATAGCACATATCTTTTGGTCCTTTTCCTTCCAACCCATCTGTGTCCTTATATTTAATGTATACCTTTTGGAAATAGTGTATAGTTGGATTCTTTTTTAAATATTCAAATGAAAATCTATATCTTTTATTGGAGTGTTTAGTGTATTTAGAATTACCATGATTACTGAGATGGTTGGGTTAAATTTGCCATTTTGTTCTTATTTTCTATTTGTCTTATCTGTTCTTTGTTTCTCATTTCATGCTTTCTTTTGGATTGATCAAGTACTTTTTAGTATTCCATATTATCTCTTCTATTTGCTTTTAAGTTATACTGCTTTACAAATACATATCTATCTATCTATCTATCTGTAGAGAGAAATATTTAGCGGCTGCTCAAGGGGTTATAGTATGCATCCTTGAGTTATCACAGTCGACCTTGAATTAAAATTATTCCATTTCATAAAGAATATAAGACTCTTACAACAGTACGTAACCCTCTTTCTTGTTTTGTGCTATTTTTGTTCTATGTTTTACTTCTCTATGTGTTATAAACCCCTACATATATTGTTATAAACCCCTACATACATTGTTAGTGCTTTTGCTTTAAACAGCCAATGGTTTTTCAAAATATTTTTCATTCTGAAATAGTTATGGACTCTTAGGAAGTTGAAAAATTAGTTTTATTTAATCAGAGAATTCTGTATATTTTTCACCTATCTTCCCCCAGTGGGAACTGCTTACCTAATTAGAATACAATTACCACAACCAGCAAATTGATAATTGGTACAATACTGTTAACTGTGCCTTTTTCAGATTTCATCAGTGTTCACGGATGAGTGGGTAAGTCTGTATATGTGTAGTTTTATACAATTTTACCACATGTATAGATTTATATAGTTATCGCAGTACTCAAAATAACAAAATTGTCCCATCATTACAAAGGAACTCCCTTGTGCTACCCCTTCGTTGTCCCCTCCCACCCCAAATCACTATTCCCTGGCAACCATTGCTTTGTTCTCCAACTTTATAATTTTGTCATTTTGAGAATGTTATATAAATGGAATCATAAAGTATGTAACCTTTTTAAGATAGGCTTTTTCCACTCAAAATAAAGTCCCTGAGATCCATGCAATGTGTATCATTTATCAGTAGTTTGCTCCTCTTTATCGCTCAAGAGTATTCCACTGTAGGGATGTACCACAGTTTGTCCATTTCATTCCTCTTCTTACAAAGCCATGAGTTCCACCATGGGAGGAACTTATCTAATCCTATGACCTTATCTAATCCTTATTATCACCCAAAGCACCACAGCCAATCAACATATTAATTTGGGGATTAAATTTCTAATACATGAAATTTGGAGGACACGTTCAAACCATAGCAGGTTTTAATTTGCATTTCCCTAATGGCTAATGTTGTTAAACAACTTTTCTTACGTTGATTTGCCATCTATATATCCTCCTTGGTGAAATGTCTATTAATGTATTTTGCCCATTTTCTAATTGGATTGCTTACTTTTTTACTGTTGAGTTTGTGAGTTCTTTATATACTCTAGATAGAATTCCTTTGTCAGATACATAGTTTGTAAATATTTTTTCCCATTCTGTGGCTTGTCTTTTTCATCCTCTTATGGTCTTTCACAGAGCAAAAAAGTTTTAATATATCACCTTGTTCTTTTATGGATCATGCTGTTGGCATCATGTTTGATGACTAATGATGTTGAACTTAGCCTTGAGTTTCAAAGATTTTCTGCTACATTTTCCTCTAAAAGTCTCAGAGTTTTAAATTTAAGTCTCTGGTTCATTTTGAATAGTTTTTTATATAAAAGACGAGGTTTAGATCGAGGTGTATTGTTTTTGTTTTGTTTTGTTTTTGCCAGTTGCTCCAGTACCATTTGTTAACTAGACTGTCCTTCCTCCATTGAATTGCTTTTGTATCTTTGTCAAGATTATTTGGGCCTATTTATTTGGGTTTATTTCTGGGTTCTCTATTTTGTTTCATTGATCTATATGTCTATTCCTTCACCAATACCATACCGCCTTGATTACTGTAGCTATCTATATAGTAAGTCTAAAAATTGAGTAGAGTAATTTCTCCCACTTTATTTTTTTTTTTCAAAGCTTTTCTGGCCATTCTAGGTCCTTTGCCTTTACCTATAGTTTTTAGAATAAGCTCGTCGTCAATTTTTTAAAAGGAAGACATTTTAAATAGTCGTATGTTTACACACATCTTTACCATTTCCACAACTCTTTACTTCCTCCTAAAGATCTAGGCTTTTATCTAGGATCGTTTCCCTTTAGCATCCTTTTGCAGTGTGGATCTCTTAGTAATAAATTCTCATTATTTTTATTTGTCTAAAAATGCCTATACTTTGTCTTTATTTTCGAAGAATATTTTCACTGGGTATAGAATTCTAAGTTGTCCAGTATTTTATTTTAATGGTTTGAAAATGTCGTTCTACTGTCTTCTGGCTTCCATAGTTTTTGATAAGAAATCAGTTGTATTAGTTTTCCAAAGAGATAGAACCAATAGGAGATAGATGGATATAGATTCAATATGGGTATAGTTATAGGTATATGAGAGGGGATGTATTAGGAGAGTTGACTCATGTAAAATTGTGGAGCCTCAGAAGTCCCATGATAGGCCATGTGCAGGCTGGAGATCCAGGGAAGCTGGTAGCATGGCTCAGTCCAAGTCTGAAGGCCTCAGAACCAGGAAAGCTGATGGTGCAACCCTCAGTCCAAGGCCAAAGGCCTGAGAACCTGGGGCAGGTTCTGGTGCAAGTCTCAGAGTCCAAAGAATGGAGTAGCTGGAGTTCTGATGTCCGACAGCAGGAGAAGAAGGGTGTTGGGGGCGGGGGAGAGAGAGAGAAAGAGAGAAATCCAGCTTTCTTCTGTTTTTTTGCTCAGTCTTTCTATCTGAGTCCTCAGCCAATTGAATGGTGCCCACCTTAATTGGGTACGGACAGATCTTCCTTACTCAGTCTGCCAATCTGCTCCAGAAACACTGTCACAGATATACATACCCAGTTATAATGCTTCAGCAACTATCTAGGTATCCCTTAATCCAGTCAAGTTGACACCTAAAATTAACCATCGTATCAATCATTACTGATATTGTTTTCCTGAATGTAATGTGTCCCTCTTCCCCCACCAGCTGCTTTTAAACTGTTATACTCATAGATTATAGTTTATTACAGTAAAAGGATACCAATTAAAATCAGCAAAAAGAAAAGGCACATGAGATAGAGTTCAGGAAACACTTCTAGTTGTCCTTACCCAGTGGAGTCACATAGACAGTGCTTAATTCTCCCAGCAGCAGTGTGACAACACGTGCAAAATATTGCCTACTAGACAAGCTCACTCGAGTCTTCGTGTTCAGGGGAACAATCACAAGGACATGCAGTGCTTGCATGCTGACCTCAGCTACTCAGACCCAAGCATTCAAGAAGTCAAACTTACAAAGTGTGGTCCAAAGTCTCAGGCATACAAAAACAGTTGTTCACCATGAATCACATTGTTACCATATCCTATCTGGTGTGGCCAAGGGCTCAGGCATACAAAAACACTCTCATCAGTCAGGATACTCCAACAGCTCAGAACTGAACCAACAGCCAGTCCTAAAGAAGCTGAGAATGTGCGGGGTTTGAGTAGCCCAAGCCTGTTAGGTTAACTCTACTGCACAACGCCTTTCTTGTTTCTAGTGTTTTGCAATAACTATATATTGCTTTAATTATTACAAATAGCAATTCAGCTATCTCCATTCCGCAAAAAATGAAATGCACCAGGAATGTCTGTGTGCTATCATTTTAATATAATATTATTAGGTGTCACCAAGTTAAATCTCTACATGACAGCATTCTGAGCTGCCAGAAGTGACATCTCAATAACTATAGGTGAAATATATCCTCATGAAGCAACTTTCTTGCCAGGAATTCTCTTATAGTCTTATGAATTCACACTAGAGAAGGCTGGGAGCCAAATCCCTTACTGCATTCTGAAGAAGGAACTTTCAGTCCACAGTGCAAAATGATCTGAAAGTCAGAAACAGCTAGATAAGAGGTGACTGAATGAAGTATTTGTCACCCCAGCCACTTGAGATTCAAGTAATTTAAAACCATTTAGTTCTGGTGACTGCATTGTGAATTAAGCATCGTGGATTTCAGAAGCCTAGTCTGCTTAGAGACTTTCATGCTCTGCTGTTCGTTTGCAAGCAATTCCCACCGTGGACTCAGAGATCAGTCATGAGCAAAAATACTTTATTCGCTCACCCACTTCACTCATTTGCATGTTGCCCCTCCCTGACTGGCAAAGAAGAAAAGTAAGAACTGCCTACTGTCAGCCACGTCCTGTGCCAAATGCTTATGTTTGATACTTAGTCTTCACAACAATTTTGTAAGCTGCATATTATCATCCCCATTTTATAGGTAAGGAAACTGAGGATCTACCAGATGCAGTAGAGGGACTATGGAATCAAAGGGCTCTTCACTGTAATAAGTGATACCAGCAGTCATGCCAGCAAAGCTGCAAATTTCAAAATTGTCACAACTCAGCGTTTGAAAGCTATCTGTGATGACCAACAGTTACACCTTTCAACCTCGCGGAAAAAGCACAAATATGTTAACGTTTGAGGATAAAATCTTTCCCCACTTCAATTAGAGAAAATGGCAGACATAACGTAAATAAAAATTCTTAAGAAAAAGAGAGAAAATGAGCAGGAAACATTTAGCCCAAACTTGACAATGCTTCCATAACATTTTGAGTTCAGATGTGATTGGGAGTTAAGTTTCAAGGGGTGACAAATTCTGAGCAAGTAGATTGCAACTACTAAATAAATAGTTGCGCCATCCTACACCCCAGCAGTTAATTATAGCAAGAGCCCTGCTTCCCAGCACACATTGTTATAGTAAATTATAATTAGTGTTTGAAGCAGAGACACTATTTTTCTTTTTTAAAAATCGTGTAGCAGAGTAAAGAGCTTTGTAAGAGCCGTACTATTTGAGTTACAGAAGAGCTACAGTAGAAAATTGGTAATTTTTTTGGCAACTGAGAAAAATCGTCAGTTAAGATGAGGAGTCATGAGCCGCGAATATTATTCGAACAGGAAAGAATGAACCTTGCGGAAATGTTCAGGTGCAGAGAGGCCCTTCGAGCCTTGGAAAATGTTCTGCATTGCTTAATGCCGAATGCTAATTGATGAATCTCTGCTGATTGCTGTTGGTTTTAAAGCCGCACTCAGATGAGGCTTTCTCTGCCTCGGAAAATGTGGCAATTAAAAAGTGCTTTAATATAACACATCCAAGAGCAGCATGGATGGTTCCATGAGCACATCCGAAATAATGACAGATGTGGGGCTGTCGAATGTGCTCAAGGTGGGTAAACAGCTCAGGGCACCGATTTTTAAACAAAGCCCCAGAGCTCAGCCCTGTGATAGTGCCACAGCAGAGAGCCACCTCCTCTCCAGTGCTCCTCTGTCTTCCCACCCTGCCTTCAACGTCTCTTTTCTTTCTTCCTGTTGCCTTTCTCTCCCTCTTCTCTTGGAGCATCTTTCTTTTGCTGTAGGCTGTAGTTATGGTGACTGAAACTTTCTGCCATCCTTGTATAGAGCTTCACCTAAGCCAGCCATTTCTAGAACTACTGGAAAAAGGGGTAAACCAGGGGCTGGACATTTGCTGTTTCCATGCCCTTCCCTAGGTTTTCTCCATGACAGCGGTCCCCAACCTTTTTGGCACCAGGGACCGTTTTCATGGAAGACAATTTTTTCATGGACCGGGGAGAGGGGGATGGTTTCAGGAAGATTCAAGTGCATTGCCTTTATTGTGCACTTTATTTCTACTATTATTACATTGTAATATACAATGAAATAATTATGCAGCTCACCATAGGTTGGGGACCCCTGCTGCATGACAAAGGCTGATTTCTATGGACTGCAGCTGCGGGGGGTTCTTGCCCTCTGGCTTCTGATTACATCAGTGGTGGAGGCACCTGCAGCAGATCAGAGGATGGTGTGAAAGAGGGAGAGATATTTATTCTCCACCCCAGGACCTGGCCGCACAGCACACCCTGTGCCAAGGCTACAGCTCTCACTGGGTTCCAGCAACAGCGGCCACCCCTTGCCTCTGCAGGCTTAGGGGTTTAATGACTTCTTGCTATACTCCTGGAAGCTTCTCATGCTTCTCAGTTCCCTTAACCCACCCACCATGCTGAAAGTAGTCCCTTCTTTAAACTCTCCTCAGTTGCTCTTTTGAGCAGCCAGCTCTTAGCTGCTGGGCCCCTGACTGACACTTGCAGCAATGTGGGTCCTTTCTGCACAAGTGACTGAGGTGAGCATCAGAGATCATACGTGTGTGGGAGGGCCGCCTGGCCCCTGTGCAGTCAGGGAGCTGCCCTCTTCCTGCCCTGCTCAGGTTCCAGTGAGCATCTCATCCAGAAGTACTCCCAGGTTCCAGGTTAAATATATTATGAGAACTTGATCTTGGAAAGGTCAAAAGGGAATAAACAACTGGGGGAAAGAGACTCTCACCCCAGTCCTATTTCCTTCTTTCTTTCCCTTGGTACGTCTCGGGACTATAAGTGGTACTCACTGAACATTGGTTTTCTCGCCTCCTTTTCAGTCCTTCCATCTGTGCCATTTTACTAGCATAAAAATCAATCTACTGAAATTGCTTTTTTAAAGTCACCAGGTTCTGGGTCACAGAATCCAGTTAAAGCAGACTCCTTAAAGCGCCTTACTCCCACCGCACTTTGGATAACTTGTTCCCTGAATCCCTGATTCCTGGCCTGTTATTTGTGTGTGTACAGGTGTTGGCATGTGTGCTATGTAAGGAAAGATGTGTATGTTTATGGACCTTTGTCTTTCTACTCAATCTTTATTTACTTGAAGCCCAGTAAGTCCTCTACACAGTTCCTTATTAAGGTAGGACCTTATTAAATATTAGTTGATGTCTGGGGTAGGCAGAGTAATGGTTCCCCAGCGATGTCCACACTCTACTCCGAGGAACCTGAGAATGTGTTCTATTACATGGCAAAGAGGAACTAAGGTTGGAGATGGATGTAAGGTTGCCGATTAGCTGAGTTTAAGATAGGAAGAGTATACCAGGTTTTCCAGGTAGGCCCAATGTCATCTCAAGGTTCCTTAAAAGTGGAGAAGTGAGGCAGAGATGAAGGTCAGGGTGAGATGCTGTGAGAAGGACTCAACCTGCTGTGCTGGCTTTGAAGGTGGAGGAAGGGACACAGCAAGTGGCCTCTAGAAGCTGTAAGAGGCAAAACAACAGAGCCTCCAGAAAGGAACATAGCCCCGCTGACACTTTCATTTAAACCCAGTGAGGCCTGGCCTGTATCAGACTAATAACCTACAGAGCTGTAAGACAATACATTTGTATTGTTTTAAGCCACTAAGTTTGTGGTGATTTGCTACGGCAGCAACAGAAAACTAATACGAGCCGCATGCAGATCTATACACAGGACAGGAGCAACATTAGAGCCCAAACCAATATGAATCAATGATGGGCTGTGGGCTGTGACCTGTGCAGCAACGGGACTCAGTTTACCAAGGATTATGGCCATAAAATCAGAGGCACGACAGGTTGAAAATCCTTAGACACTTATGGGGCAAGAGTCTAAGCCCCTAACCCAATTTCTGCTTCATCCCGAGGTAACATCACAGTGGGTAAAATACGGTCTATGTTTGTGCATGAGGCGAGGGCAAGTGAATGGAGAGGAGATGCTATGCTAGAAGGGCCATTCTGCAGATGACTGCTACACCCACGGTACCTGTGCGGACACCTGTGCACTGGCCCCACATGGTATGCTGCCCTCCCACGCAGACTGCCCTTCTCCTCCCTGTGGCTGGCTGGGCCCATGGCTTAAGGCAGCCAGTCTGCCTGCAACCCTGGTGTGAACTGGCAGAGAGGAGGAACGGGACCATGCAGGCTCTCTCTCCTGATAATCTAAACCAAGAAGTACTAAAAGAATAGAGGAGTGAGCGACAGGGCAAAGTGCGGGCGTGCAAGCTCAAGCAGCGTGCAAGCCAAGGCAGGACTAATTGATGAGGGAGCAGCGGAGCTGGTGAGGACCTGCTGGATGGAGCAAAGAGGAGAGCTGGCGACCAGCGCCCACGAGGGGGACCCAGGAGAACCACTGTCCCTCAGCCTGCCCCAGACCTGACAGCTCCCACCTTGAATTTCGTGATGCCCAGCTGTCCTGCAGTCTTTGCCCTTGACTGCCCACCTGACCCCTGTGTTCCCTTGTGTGCTCCCTAAGAGGAGCAGACTCTTTAACAGGTCAATACTGTATGGGTCTCTGACCTCACAATAGAGACAAGCCTAAGTAAAATACATATAGGCTCCAAAATAGACTATGCACCTTACTTGGGACTCGGAGAGACCAACTGCAGGTATAAAAAGTCTGAAGACAGAGTGGAGGAAGTGGAAGAGAGAAATGGGAAAGGGATTTCCCAGCCTCTCCCCCTTTTACATTCTTGTCCATGGTTTCTAAAATGAGACTTGGCTGTCCTCTGCTCTTTTCCTCTTAGACGTAGCAGTTCCACAAAATCTGATGCTTAAAGGATGAGGTAGAGGGTCAGGATTTAGGGTGATGGCTCTAGAATCAGCCTACCTGGGCCGGAATTCCAAATCTTTACATTACTAGAAGTGAAATCTTTATTTTTTTTTGAGACAGTCTCACTCTGTTGCCCCGGCTGGAGTGCCATTGCATCAGCTCACAGCAACCTCAAACTCCTGGGCTCAAGTGATCCTACTGCCTTAGCCTCCCAAGTAGCTGGGACTACAGGCATGCGCCACCATGCCTGACTAATTTTTCTACATATTTTTAGTTGTCCAGCTAATTTCTTTCTATTTTTTTTAGTAGAGACGGGGTCTTGCTCTTGCTCAGGCTGGTCTCGAACTCCTGATTGCAAAGGATCCATCTGCCTTGGCCTCTCAGAGCATTAGGATTACAGGCGTGAGCCACTGTGCCCGGCTGAGAAGTGAAATCTTGAGCAAATTACTCAGCCCTAGACTACCTTTAGTTTCCTCATTTGTAAATAGGTAGAATAATAGGACCTTTTCATAGTGCTGCTATGAATGCTTAATGGCCCAATTTGTGCAAAGGGTTTAGCAAAGTTGCTGGCATGTGAGTGAGCAATGTAGGGGGCTGAATTGTGTCCCACCAAATTACAGGTCCAAGTTCTAACTCCTGGTACCTGTGACTATGACTTTATTTAGAAATAGGGTCTTTGCAAATGAAATTAAATTAGGGATCTTGAGATCATACTGGATTTAGAGTGGGCCCAACGACCAGTGCCTTTGTAAGAGAAGAGAAGGAGATTTGAGATACAGACATAGAAACACAGGAAAAAAGGTTATGTGTAGGATGAGGCAGAGGTTGGAGTGGGGTGGCTAGGGTTTTTGTTTTTTAAAATACCTATTTCCTTGGTAAATTTCTCATTCATATCTTGAATTGATGTTCTGATTTCTTTATGTTAGTTTTAAGATTTCTCTTGTATCTCATTGAGCTTCTTTATTTATTTTTTTTAAATTTTATTTTTTTATTATTCCAAGGTATTGTGAGGGTACAAACATTCTAGTTACACTTTATGTCTTTGCCTCACCCAAATGCAGGTTAAAGGCGTGCCCTTCCCTCCCTTTAGTGCTCCCCGTGTCCTTTAGCTGTAGATTTGCCCCCCCATCCCCCTAATCCCTGGAGAGTATTTCTGCCATGTGATCACCCTAGTGTTGATCAGTTAGTACCAATTTGATGGCGAGTATAAATGGATCCCGTTCTTCTGCTCTTGTGGTGCCTCACTTTGGATGATGGGTCTAAGTTTAGTCCAGGAAAGTATAAGAGGTACTAGATCATCGTCATTTCTTATGATTGAGTAATATTCCATTGTAAACATATACCAAATTTTAGTAATCCACTCATGGATTGACGGGCACTTGGGTTGTTT
>CAUYSK010014715.1:0-67843 GCA_963575035.1 Avahi laniger | reverse complement strand
ATGGGCTGGGCTGGGTGAGGCTTCCTAAAATATGAGTCCTGTGACCCGTGGGTAAAGACTCTTTGTTTTCATGATAAATGCCTTTGTGACAAGCACAGACACCTGTCACTACTCCGCAACCTTCAAATCGCTTCAGAATTGTCCCGTCCCGCGGGACATACAGCGTGGGGGTAAGGGGAGGACTACCTGTCGGTGAAGAGAAAAAGGGAGAGAGGGGGGGAAAGACGGGACAAGAGACACACAAAATGGAGGCAAGACAAAGTTCTGATCAAGCCTCAGCGTTTATTGTCGGGTGCTTGTTTATATACCCTGGGAAGGGGGAAGGGTAAGTTTAGGGGCCGTGGCATTTGCTGATTGGTGGTAGACGGGTGACGTGAGGGAGCAGGGGCCGTTGGTCTTGGCGCGCGCGGGAAAGGAAGCGCGGGACTTTCCAGGGGAGGAGGAAGAAGGAGGAAGTGAAGGCTGGCATAAATGGCTGCCGTAAGCTGCCGCTTCACGGCCATGTTGGCTCCCAACACTAATATTTCTTTGGATTTTCTAGGTCAACCACCACACCTCTACAGTAAGGACGGTTTGTCTCTCCTTTCTATTATTGGCATCTCAGCATCCTTTTTCCCTTCCCTCCTGCCACATTGGCGAGGATGGCGGCGCGTGGACTGGAGCAGGATGCCGCTGCTTCTCCCACGCATGGCTGTAGCTGCAGCAGTTCCTTTCACTTCCTGATGACCACCTTTTGTATGAGGATATTTCGTTTTATTTTCAGACTACTGAAATTTTTTTTTAAAAGAACGAGTGTTGGGTTCTCTCAAGCTCTATCAGAAGGTGTCTTCTCAGTGTCTACCGACACGCTCGCATCCTCACTTCCTGCGTCACTGTAGCGGGTGGCACTGACCGACTCTCTGACATTCAGGGAATCAGTCCTCGATTATGTTATTATGTTCTTTTAAAGCACTGCTGATTTCGATTTGCTAATATTTCTGTTTGGTTTTCTTTTTCATTTATATTTATACACGATTTTTTTTAATGTCAAAGTTACACGAAGCCGGCAGAGCTGGCAGCTTCAGTGGTGTCTGCATGTGTGCGGGTGTCTGAGGTGTCTGTGGCCACTGGTGCTCCCTCGGCTCTGCTAACGCTTGTGCCGCTCTCTCTCTTTCTCACCAAATACGTTTTGTGTTCTTTTAATTTCCTTTCTTATACTTTGGGTTAATTTTGCTGTTTTTCTTGGATTGAATGTGTGTGGTGTTTGTTTTTTTTTGAGACAGAATCTTGCTCTGTTACCCTGGGTAGAGTGCAGTGGCACCGTCATAGCTCACAGCAGCCTCACACTCCTGGGCTCAAGCGATCCTCCTGCCTCAGCCTCCCAGGTAGCTGGGACTACAGGCGCGCACCACTGCACCCAGCTGATTTTTTCTATTTTTTGTAGAGATGGGATCTTGCTCGTGCTCAGGCTGATCTTGAACTCCTGACCTCAAGCCGTTCTCCTTCCTCGGCCTCCCAGAGTGCTAGGATTACAGGCCTGAGCCACTGCCCCTGGTCTGAATGTATATTTTTAATGCTGTTAATAAAAGCATTTACATATTTAGTTTTCTGAGCATACTTGGGGCATAGTCTAGAGGTGTTACTATATAGCGCTCTTGTCATGTGTTTCAAACAGTCTAATTTTTGAATTTCTATCTTCATCTTTAATTATCTTAAGGCAGATCTTCTCACTCTTGGTTCAAATCAGGAATCTGACAGGTTCTAGGGGTTTCTTTAGACCGTTATACCTGAAGGATGAAGAAAGAAGTCCCAACATCCTTCTCTTGGTTTAAAAATAAATCATATGACTATTTTTGCCTTTTAAAAAACAGATGTCAGTTTAAATATTGTTATTAGGCCAGTAAATTATTGAGTAATCAATCAGAAAATGTACTCTTAAGGGTTGTTACAGTTCACAGCACAGAGCACAGTTCCCGTGTCTTACAAGCCTCCTTTGTCTGGGAACACCTGTGTGCAGGTTGCCTGGTGACAGAGAGCAGAGATGCGCATGTGCCCCTTGTTGTTGCTGTGGCGGGCTGGATGGGAGGGGCCAGCACTTTGGGAGGCTGATCTTTCACAGTTTATCAGGATTAGCTTTGTGGTGAAGAATGGTTTTTCTTTTTCCTTCCCAGTTGTAGAGGAAAAGGTAATTTTTAAAATATTTCTGAGTTTCTTCCCTGCATTTAGGGTGACATGCCATTTCAGGGTTAAGTGTCAATATGCCAGCAGTTACCATTAAGAGAAAAAGAGCAGGCCTGAAACTTATACAGCTTGGACTATGGGAGAGAAAATGGCCGAAGAGAACTTTAACATATGAAATACATATGACCTCTGGTCTGTTGGGTCACGGATCCTCCCAGCACAGGGTCTTCAGAATTTGTGTGCTCCTCACCACTCCACACTGGTGCCCGAGCCACCACACCTTGGTGACTCGATATTGCCCAAGCCCTGGCTGCCCTTCCCCTTAGGCCCACCACTGCCCCTCTGTGCATCCGGCGGCTACGCTCAGGTCTGCCCCGGCCTCAGAACCTGGGCTCCAGCCCCCCTGGGGGAGTGTGCTGCCTGCGGGCTCCTCCCTCTTCGCAGAAGTGACTTCCCCAGGACACCCTCTGCCCACCCGCCCAGCCGGACCCCACTCCTGCACTTCCCTGCTCACCTTTTTCTTCCTGGCGCATCGTTCCCTTGCTGTGTGGTGTGTTCTGCTCGTTGCCCTTCTCCCCAGGGGCTGTGGGCTCTGTGCCCGCCCCATGCTTGGCACCTGCCACGTCGCTCCTTCAACTGCGCAGAGGCACTCACTTAGCAGCAAGTGTCTTGTTGAGTGAACAAGGTTACCTTTTAGTGACTTAGAGTGTTTGTTTCTTTTTTGAATGGTATCTTTTTTCTGTTACATTTTGTAATTGGCCATTATTTACAGTTGTAATAATATTTTTCTTATAATTTATCTCATGTCCATGAGCCTTGCTGAACTCTCTGATTAATCTCAGAATCAGTGTTGAAAATATATCTAAGAATGGTGGTTTTTCTTTGTTTTGGTTCTCAGGCTTCTTATTTCATTTCTTGGCCAGGACATGCAGCCCTCAGGCGAGAAGGCAGGTGGTATGAGAGAGGGCACAGGTTGAGGCTCCTCCTCGCCCTGTCAGTGCGCTCTGTAGAGTGGGCAGGGGTTACTCAGGCTTGCGACCAGCTTCCAGCGTCCCTCTGTGTCCTTGTGCTGCAGGGGTTTCTGGTGATGTTTCTTCCTTTATGTCCCTGGGATTTGGGGGGCCAGCGCAGAAGCCCTGTCTGCTGCATGAAGTAATGATGGGCGCCATGTTTAATGGGGTGCTGGAGGACTAGTTCCAGCCATTCTCACCCCTCTGTTTTCCTCATAGGTGGTGGTGAAGTTTATTAAGAAGGAGAAGGTTTTGGAGGATTGTTGGATTGAGGATCCCAAACTTGGAAAAGTTACTTTAGAGATCGCAATTCTCTCCAAGGTGGAGCACGCCAATATCATCAAGGTAGGTGACGATTTCCCGGTTAATGCTACTCTAACATTGCTCACATAAAATTTCCTAAATTAGTTGATTCGAAGGTGTTTGGGCGGAGTTGGACTCGGCTTTGTCTCTCTCTAGGTCTTAGATGTATTTGAAAACCAAGGGTTCTTCCAGCTGGTGATGGAGAAACACGGCTCCGGCCTGGACCTCTTCGCTTTCATTGACCGCCATCCCAGGCTAGACGAGCCCCTGGCGAGCTACATCTTCCGACAAGTGAGAGCGGCCAGAGCCTTGCTGGGGTGGACGAGGGCTTGGGCATGTGGGCCCTGTGGCTGCAAAGATCAGGGATACGCTCGTTCTGTCAGCTGGCTCTGGCCTTCAGTTTTGGGGTTTTATGGAGTAAGATCTATATTTTGAGAAGAAAATTCTATGGTTGAAGTAGAAAAAGTAAGTTTGGGAAGGAAGGATGAGGCCAGACACTGTCCTGGAATGATGGAAGAAGTACATTTAAGGATTAAGATTTATTTGTACACACCAATCACAAAAATTAACCAGCAAAGCTGTCGGCTGGGCTTTGAGCCCTGTGCACGTGATCTGAATTCTCGTCCACCACCAGCCGTGGGACCTTGAGGAAACCACAGCTGTCTCTAAGCCTTGATCTTATGATCTGCACGTGGGAATTGTTGTGGCACCCACACGATGAAGCTGGTAGGACCAAATCAGGCACCACGGCTGGCACGTCGTAAGTGCTCCACAAATGGTGGCTGTTGAGTGAATTAATCAGGAAAGAATGAGATTCTGACACTCTCATTTTATGATAAATATTTGTCTTGATCTATTTCATACCTAATTGTGCATTTATCTTTGACCATTTCTTATTTTATCGGAATGAGAGAGTGATCAGCAGAGCAGGAAGGCCAGGGATGGGGGGGGAGGGACAATAACTCTTGCTTGGAGCTTTAAGAAGAAGGTGGTGGTTCCATCCCAGACTGCTCCCAGCTCCCAGAAAGAATAAAAAACACACCAGGGGACTGTATGAACAATTCAGATTTGCTTTTTTATTGTTTCCTGGAGATGACTCTAACGACAGCTGCCATGAATTAGCATTTCTTCCTCAAAGCGCTGCACTCTCAGAAGTTACTGGATTTCTGAAATTTAGTTTCTGAGGCACTGACTTATAAGTTTCGGACATTAATGTTCTGCAAAATAATAGGTCATCTCTCTTCTTATGTTGAAAGATTACGTACTTGTTTAGTTTCTGGCAAAGACTTGTTTCTGGAATCTTTATGGCAGATAGTCTCTGTATGAGGTAACCTGGGAGTCACGGTTGAAAGCTGCTGCCTAACGGTTGTTAATTCCAGAGCTAGTGACAGGGATAATTGTGGCGTTCCACACTCTAAAACGTTTGCCCAAAGTATCTATAGCCCCTTTGTAAACACATACACAAATGTTATTATATGTAAACGTAGATCCGTAACTCAATGTAAACGTATTAATATTATTGTACTTAAGTGTGAATGATTAGTGCCGGTTGTCAGCGTGTTGCTTCCCAGCTCCGCGTTCACCAGGGCGTGCGTGGTGACGGGGGCCCTGCTGTTCAGGGAGCTCACAGGCAGCTCCATAGGCCCAGGGCATAGGAGGGACCTGCGGGAAGAACGGCGTCTCCTCCTGGGTCAAGTTCTCTTGGCTCCTTTATAGTTAATCCCTCGTTAATAAATCTCGATGAAACTCTTCATGTTCAAATGAACGTGTGGTTTCTGTCTCCTGACTGACATGTAGGTGTCTATGTATGTATGTATGTGTGCATGCATGTGTGTTTATATATGTACTAGGAATGTACAAGTATGTGCTGCATGTGTATATATGCAAATGTATATGTGCAGGTACGTGTGTGCACATGTATGCATATAAAAATATCCAGGCATGTACATGTTTGTACATACGGATATATAAATATATATTAAACGTAAGTTAATGGATCGAGCGTAATAATCTGCTATTAACTATTGCCTCTGGTTCAAAGACATTCGTTTGTAAATACAAACTGATCTCTAAAGATCAAAATGATGACTGCTCAGTGAAGTCACTGTGTTGTCCAGGCACAGCGCAGTCGTACATGTGCGGATCTCACCTGACCTAACCGAAAGGCTGGTCCCGCCGACCTCGCCGTTGCAGTGCAGAGTATGTGGCATAGGGGGCGGTGGCAGCACCTCCGCAGCCCACACGAGGCCTGCTCCCCGCAGACCCGCTCTGAGCCCACGCTGTTGAGAGTCCTCTCGTGCCGGGAAGGGGCGGCCGGCTTGGCGCGCTGCTCTCTGGGCTGCGTGAGCCCCGCAGTGGGAGTTTCTGCACCTGGCTCTGCCCCAAATTGCTGCCTGACCTCGGGGCGAGTCACGCTCAGCCTCGCAGAGCCCACGCTCCCTGCCTGGCACCGCCTCTCAGCTCTCGCTGTGGCCCGGCTTTCCCCCCAAGGGGTCACGGTGTGTCACGGCCAGGGTAGCGTCTGCCAGGAAGGCTTCCTCGGCAGTGAGCGCCAGAGCACCAGGGAGTCACGTGTCTGTGTGCGGCGCTGCAGGCTGCCCCGCCCGGGCGCCCTCCTCACTGTGACCCGTTCATCAGGAGTTGTAGGATGTTTATGTTTTCCTTTCTGTCCTGTGAACGTGCATTTTAGATGCTTGTCTTACTCGAACGCGTTTTTATGAAGTCCCCCTGCCTCCTGATTGTAGCTGGTGTCAGCCGTGGGCTACCTGCGCTCAAGGAACATCCTCCACCGTGACATCAAGGACGAGAACATCGTCATTGCCGAGGACTTCACCATCAAGCTGATAGACTTCGGCTCGGCCGCCTACCTGGAAAGGGGCAAGTTATTCTACACTTTCTGCGGGACGATCGAGTACTGCGCGCCGGAAGTCCTCCTGGGGAACCCGTACGTGTGACGCGCCAGTGTCTGCTCTGTCCTGTCGGGAGGGGGAGGCCTGGGACGGGTTTGGTTTAGGGCTTTGGTTTGTGCTTCTCGGGGACCAGGGTGCTACATGACAAAGGAACGTGTCCTGGAAAAGAAGTGACCAGGCACTCGGGTGGTGGATATCACGGTTCATTCTGTTATTTTCTGAACTTTTGTTTGTGTTTAGAGTTCTATTTAAAAAATAGTTAAGAAAAAATTTAAAGGTAAAGATAAAAGAGTCCCTAACGATGGCATTTTTTAAATAAGTGAAGAGGATTCTTTTTTAGTTAGCTTTATTTATCTTGATGACAAGAATAATAATCTATTTCAATAAAATATTGTTGGGCTGGCCACGCAAGAAATGAAGCACTAGACAAAGTGTTGATGCAGAGCATTCATGTCAGGCATGGACCCTCGGGCGGAGGGGCCCTCACTGCCCGGCCAGAGACTAGGTGTCAGCTCAGCCATCCTGAGGACAAGGACAACCAAGCCCCTCTGGCCTTGAATGTCCTGGGAGGTGTGGCTGAGTTTGCATCTCTGCAGCCAGGGGACCTGTGAGCTGCAGGCGCTGACGTGGGCAGAGCCTCATCTCTGAGAACTTCAGAGAGGAAAGAAAAATTAAAAGGAAGATTGTTGCTTGAGTGTTTGTAGGGCCTGAGTGAAAACTGTCTGCCGACGGTACTTTCTGCTGTGCGTGCCTGGAATGCTTTCTTCTCATCTGCATACAAACCAAGTATGTCTCTGTGTGTATGAAATGGACTTTATGAAGCCAGAAATAGACACAGGTATGTCCATCTGTGACAAGTGTGGTTAGAATACATCTGTGTGTGTGAGTCTGTGGTTGGAGAGACAGATGGGCACACGCTGCAGCCCCTCGCAGCTGTGGCAGCTGCCCTCTGCTGCGCCGCCGTGCCTGCTCCACACGGTCTGCGGGCCGCTCAGTAGACCTGCTGGGAGCTGGATTTGACCTCATGGCCTGAGTCAGAGCATTTGCTCATAGCCGCCACTATCTCTGTGCCATGCCTCAGTCTCTCTTGAGACCCTCGGCATTGGGGAGAGAAGTGACCAGGGGCCTGGACCCCCAGTGTCTGCACAGGTCACGTCTCGCTTGAGTCAGGAAGCGCAGGTTCCGGGCTGCCATACCGAGCCCCCTGGGGCCCAGCAGCCCTCGGCTGCACCGGCCCGCCCACGCTGGGTGGTGCTTGGCTTTCCCAGGCCTGGCTGCCCCCGTGTGGGCAACAGCTGGACTTCCTGTCAGCGGCAGAGCGTGGAGGGGGTGCGAATCAAGCCTCGCCTGCTAGAACCTCCGTGTGTCTTCAGAGCCACCAAACAGCATGAAATACTCTAAGGAAGGGCCTTGAGGTTTCTTTTCAGATCTAATCGGTTACCTGCATGTGGCAGGTGCGGTCAGCTCCGCCCTGCCTGCTTGGCTGTCCCATCACGTTGGAAGAACTGCATGTCTGCTGTCCGTACCATGGCTTGCCGTGCCCAACCACACCCAGGCTGTGGGGCTGCCACGCAGGGAGTGTGGGGAGCACCGAGTGCTCAGACCTCTGCCCCCACCCCCCAGAGCTGCTCCCACCTACCCCTGAGCCCTCCCGCCCCCTTGGTTTCTGCCCCACATCCCAGCCCTTCCTTTCCAGCCGTGCACACGGCCCGAGTTCTGATTCCAGATCCCACCCTCAGGGACTCTGCTGCTTTCCTCGTAGTTTCCGTGTCCTTCCACTCTGGGAGTCGGCAAACCATGGCCCTTGTCCAAATCCAGCCCACCACTTGTTTGTTGAAATTTATTATTTTTTATTGTGGTAAAGCACAGATGACATAACATTTGCCCTCTTAGCCATTGTTAAGAGTACAGTTCATTGGCGTTAAGCACCTTCACATTGTCGTGAACCGTCACCATCATCCATCTCTAGAACTTTCTCATCTTCCCAAGCTGAACTTTCCCTCCCATTAAGCACTGATTCCCCTCCCCGCCCCCAGCCCCTGGCTCCCACCACTCTGCCCTCCGTCTCTGTGGGTGTGACGACTCTGGGGACCTCATGAGTAGAACCGCGCAGTGTCTGTCCATCCATGACTGTGGTTTCACTCAGCATGGTGTCCTCAAGGTTCGTCCCTGTCGTAGCAGGTGTCAGAATTTCCCTCCTTTTTAAGATGGAGTGATATTCCATCATGTGTGTGTACTTCCGCTTTGGTTATCCATCTATCAGTCGGTAGGCGGATGTGGGTGCTACCTCCGCCTTCCAGCTGCAGTCAGCAAAGCCGCTGTGCACGTGGTGTGTCTGCTTGTTTTTCTGATGAGGGTTTGGTGGGACACAGCTGAGCTCGGTGGCTCAGGTCTCATCTGGCTGCTCTTGTGTTGCCAGAGACCACGTTGCCCACAAGCCCGAGACACCTATTGTTCGGCCATTTGAGGGAAAATTTCCTGACCCTGTTTCACTCTATGGGATTTTCTCTTCAACTTCTAAAATTTTTGAAATCTCTCTAAAAACAACACAAAGACAAAAGCTGTCGCATCTGATCTTGCTCCAGCGTGTGCAGCCTCTCGCCTCCCCTGGCTTGCCCAAGGTCCGTGCTGGCGCCCTCCGCTTCCCTCTCTCATGGGCCCCCTCCTTCAAGCCTGGCTTTCGCCCCTTGGCCTGGTTTTCTGTCCTGATGTCCCCAGGACAGCAGAGGATCTGTCCTGGGCCCTCTTCTCACCTCGGAAGTTTCTCTCGGTGGCCTTGTCTGAATGTGACTCTGGTGAAACGCTGCTGCTTCTCAGGCCCCGCTCACTCTCTCCTCCCTCCTGCCGTCGCCCTGCTGCATCCTCGAGCATTTCCCACCTGCTCTGGTCTCGTCCTTGAGCATCCTTCGGGTTGTCACCCCGGCCATCTTTCTGAACGGTGCGCGCCTTGTTTTGTGGCTGGCTGTGGCTCCCATGGCCACAGCTAAGCAAGGCCGAGCGGCTAGTGCTCTGCTTCCTCCAGGAAGCACTCCCGCCCCAGGTAGCGGCTTGCTCTGCCCCCATGAGTCATGAGCCACGTGCACCGTCTCCTCATTGTGGTTGGCCCACATTTCTTGATTAGCCTCTGGGCTGCCCAAGGGCCTCACTACCCCCACCTAGGGCAGATGTGCTGCAATTGGGGCCGTGGCTGAGGAGTGTAGTGAGTGTCCCAGAAACAGCCTGGCCGCCTGGGACCGGCTGCCAGGGCCAGCGCTCAGCGTGGGCTGGCTGGCGAGCGTTGTGCCGAGTCCCGTGAGACCCTGTACTTTCTCTTCTTCTTCGCAGCTACCGAGGGCCGGAGCTGGAGATGTGGTCTCTGGGAGTCACGCTGTACACCCTGATCTTTGAGGAGAACCCCTTCTGTGAGCTGGAGGAGACTGTGGAGGCTGCGATCCACCCGCCGTACCTGGTGTCTGCAGGTGCGTGAGCCGCAGGTGATGGGCAGCTGGCCCTGTCCTTAGAAAGCAGCAGCTCGCTCTCACTTCGTCTGTGTTCTCAGCGTCTCTTCATCCCTATTTACGAGCTCGCTGATCTTTCCTGTCTATTCAGCTAATACTTTGATCTGAGCGTAAGGATAGTTTGAATATGACTTTAAAACATCTTGATAATCTACGTTTTATTAGTGTCCCCTTTGGATCGTAGATGTCCTCTTGTGAGGACATCTCATGTGGGTGAACTTGGCCATGCCAGTAACAGTCAGATGCACACTTGGGCTAGAAACCCCATCCCGTGGGTGCGTCGGTGGCTGGAGGGACGTGACCTCGCGGTGGCTCACGTGGAAGCTGTGGGGCTTCAGCTGCACCAGGAGCTGCCCACAGGGGCCATGTGGCAGCAGGAAGCTTGGCTCACACTGGGCACGAGTGCCGAGTGCCGGTTTGCGTCTGGAGTGAAGACCAGCAGGAGAGGCGGGCATGGGCTCAGACCCAGACAGCTCCCCGAGTCTGGCAGAGCCAGGCAGGAGCCCCAGGGCGCCGGTGGGGGTTTCATGGGCAGTCAGGCATCAGCGGGAATCCCAGGACAATCTAGAAAAGCCACTCCCCAAACTGACATGGAGCTGAGACCAAAGAATGACTCCAACAAGTCCGGCGAGTTCGATGGGCTCACTAGCGGTCACGTATACAGGGTGTCCACGCCTTGCACGGGAGCTGGTTCCCTGGACATTCAGTTCTCCTGACACTCCCTCCTGGGCGGAGCAGGAGCTGCTGGGAGAGTGAAACTGCACCGTCTGCTGGTGGAGTCGCCTCACCTCAAACCTCTTCCCAAAGAGTGGGGCAGAGCTCTCGTGTTGCACCATCGCACGTCACGGTGAAACAGCTCAGCATGCCCCGGACCATCCTCGGTGCCCTCACATGACCCCTGTCATGTTACCGACACTATTCTCCACCAGGCAGAGATTTCAGTATTGCGGTTGGCTAACGGGTGTCACAGGTCAGTTAAAGCAGGTCTAGAGCAGGGCTGGTTCACACCACTTGCCTCTGCCTCAAGAAAGTGCTGAGGCACATCCCTTGTGCCCGGTAACTTTCTCTCGGATTTGCTTACTCTGTCTTGTACCATTTTGTCGAGCACTCCGAGATAGCACGGCACGGTGTTCTTCCATGTGGTGGGAAACTTTCATTTTCCCCTCAGAGCACAGGGCTCTGAGGGCCCTTCCAACCTTGACCTTCTGTGATTCCGTAACAGTCATTATCGATTAGTCGTCTCTTCCTCCTCTTAGAAGGACACTGACCCCGTCACGGGGGCCCACACTCATGACCTCGTCTCACCCTAACCGCCATCTACCACCACCACACTGGGGAATAGGGCTTCGACATCTGACTTGTGGGGGGACATGATTCAGTCTGTAGCAGCCTAGAAAGGGTTTTTTGAGCTTTGCTAAAGTTCTGGATTCCTGTAACACCACGGTCCCTGCGGCATGCTGTTCCACCCAGAGGCTGTTCCTTGTGTTCTCTCACTAGGCTCGCAGGGTGGGTCCCCAGGGACAGTGAGGCTCAGCATGGCCCTGGCTGAGTTGACATACATGTTGTTAGAGGAAACAGGACCCAAATCCAGACTCCAGGCTGGGGGCTCCTCTCAGAGCTCCTGCTGGCTTCCCATGGGGTCTGACTGGGGACACCCCTGATGGCTGCCTCCTTCCCCTCCCCTGTCACATTGACCCTGTGTTGTTCACAGCTTTGCATAGACAGGGCCCCTGAGAACCTTCACGCTGTCTGGGTTTTGGTTGAGTGAGATGAACTCCAAGCTTACATTTCTGAGGCGATGCATGTCTCCCATGGCTTCTCTCCAAGCTTACTGGGCCGTGCACTAGAGCCCCAGGGGTCCTGGGCCATCTCCCACCCAGACAGAGGCTCAGCAGGGTGGGCACCCAGGAACCTGCAGTGTTGATACCAGCCTGGTCCACCATCTGTTGTCTGTCCCCAGAGCTCATGAGCCTGGTGTCTGGGCTGCTCCAGCCAGCCCCTGAGCAGCGTACCACCTTGGAGAAGCTGGCAACAGACCCGTGGGTGACACAGCCCGTGAACCTCGCTGACTACACGTGGGAAGAGGTGTGTCGAGTAAATAAGCCAGGTGAGAGGCTTCTTGGCATGCCTCCCTCCCTGCCTGGCTTTGCTTGGAGCAAGCAGGTCCCTAGGCTGCCTTCATGAGTCAGAAGGAGAAGGAGGCTCCCTCCTCCATGCTGTCCTGGACACGAATGTCAGGGCCTTAGTTGGCCTGTCACCTGTGGAGGGCTTGATTCTGTCCAGAGACCCCTAGATGCTCCTGGGGCTGTGAGTGTGGCTGTGGCCTCAGAAGGTGGGCGAGTGCCCACGGCAGCCCCCAACAGAGGGGTCGGGGCCGATGGTCTGCCAGGCTGGAGGGGAGGATGCTGGGATGCTCTCACCATAGCTGTTCAGACAAGGCTCCTGGCTGCTACTCGAGCCATCCACCGAGCTGGTGTTGCTGCCTTGGCCTGGCTCCTAGCACTGTGGCAGGGTCTGTGCTTCCAGAGTGCTGCCCACTGAAGGCTTCCGTTCCAGGACTCCTAGCGAGAAGCAAAGTGGTTTAGAATCTGGTGGTGGTAGTGCGTGATACAGTGCCTTCTTCTTTCCTCAGAGAGCGGAGTTCTGTCCATTGCCAGTCTGGAGATGGGGGGCAAGAGCCTGAGTGAAGCGGCACAGGAGCTCTGGGGAGGCCCCTGCCCCACAGGAGGCTCTGGCGGCCAGTGCTGTTTGTGTCCCGGGAACCCTTCTCAGCTGAGCGGCTGAACACTGGCTTCCGGCTCTTTTCTACTCAGGAAAATCTGTGGATTTCAGGCCCCATCCATTTGGAGAAGGTGAATTCTCAAGAATTAGGCCCATTCACATTCTGAAAACTTATGTGTAAGTTTTATAAATAATAGAACAAAAGCTAGTGATATTATTTTAGGTTTATAAAACTGACTTGGAATTCACTTTTTTCATGATCTTGAAAAAACATTTCAGTGTTCACTTGATACTATTAAAAGGCTTTTACTTTGTGAACTTCTGAAAGGCATAAAAGAGTGTTTTTGTTCTTTTTCTACTTTTGCATACATGCATATGTTGTGCTTCCTCTGACGTGGCGGATGCTCCTCTGAGTGACGGATGTGTGGGGTTTGTAGAAACGGTGAGCCAAGGGCAAGACTATTTCATTAATTTATTTCCTTGAAGACTTTTCAAATTAAAGCAACTTTGTTAATAAACCGTTATCCTGACTTTCATGGTATGAATTGCTCCAGCTTCCTGGGTGTGAGAAGCACTTGACTTCTTTATTTTTCCATTTGTCTACCCCGCTTGCCAGAGCCCCTCTCTCAGACAGAATCACTATGTCAAGCACATGAAATCCAGTTTTATTTCCTATCTCTGTTAGAGAGGAGGGAGTGGCTAGGGGTGATTATGAAAACTTCCATTTTGTTTCCCTGCAGAGACAGCAGGAATAAAGCAAAAACAACAACCAAAACATCTCCCTTTTCCCTACATGTCATCTCTTACATGGACATTTTTCTCCAGATTCCAAGGCTTCTCTGCTCAGAATCCCCTGGAAGCAGCTTGGGGGCCAGGCTGCCTCCAGTATGGCAGTGCTTAGTTTCTAGTGGTTATTTAGGAGGTACTTAATGGTTTATTTTAGGATGGTCAAAGCAGAATTAATTTTAGTCCCAACTAACAGGGCATAGGGGATCACCAGCCCCTTTCTTCAGAAGGTGCTGCTTGAGTCTCCCTGACAATATAAGTGACTGATGAGGTTGCAGGATCAGGGATGGGGAAGGAGACCCTTCTCCATGGGGGATGTTAAAGGTGCAGGGTTTTTCGAGGAGTGGAGCGAAACATGAAGATAGTTTCTTTCAGAATTCAAATGAGTTTTCTGATCCTCTAAGAACTCTAAATGTTTTTTTTCTTTGTAGTGTTTATGATTCTTCTAACACATATGATGTTAGAGAATGGCGTTTTTCAGAGAGGTATGTAATGGGCTCAGAATGCAAAGTCCTAGCTCTCCAAGAACTGTTACTTCATAATTAAAGCTCATCTGACACGATGGCAGTGGAAGGCATTTTGCAGATATTTTGCAAGTGTTCTTTGCAGAAATAACCTGGAGAGAAAAGTTCTGAGGCTGAGGCCGACAGTTTTTCCACTCCATGTTTCAAGTGTGGTTTCGGGAAGCAGCGTCTTCACAAAAGACAGAAGATGTTGTCAGTTTTTCACAGCAATCCCTGCATCCCAGCTGTCCCTCTGCGCAGGTTCCACTGTTCTTTCCAAGGAATTGGGGTGACTCACAGGATTTTCTTCGTAGGTTTTTGGTGTAAAAGCATTAACAATTTATTTTGAGGTGTTGGCAGTTGAGTATTCTAAGAAAATTAGATATTATAATATGAAAACAACGAAAGCAACTAATTCTTTAGTTCTGCACAGACTGCAACCTTCCATTTCTTTGATATAATCCTTTTGACCAAAGGTACTTTGACATAAATACTTCAGCACCCAGCTTGGGGCCTGGCACAGAGCAGATACTCTGTAAATGAGTAAATGCAAGCATCAAGTCCGTCATCCCATTTCAGAAAGTAGATAAAACGGGAAGACATGCTTATAAATTAAGGCTTTGCACTTTCAAGGGGTGAAATTTAGGCAGCTGAAAAAGCACAACTTTTTTTCTTCACAACTATCCCCTTATGCCTCGGCTCTATACCCGAACAGGTCGCGATCTGAAATTTAAGACCTCGGAGTTGGGAGGGCTTTTGTTTATGAAGGGAATTGTTCCTGTCATTTTATTACTTGGGTAGAGATTTCGTGTGTGTGTGTGTGTGGCCCCAGCGTCCGTGTTCAGCACAGATTTCCACACAGTCAAAATCGTGGACGTTTCTATCCGGAACTGAGTCCGTTTTCACTGCCTGGGGAAGGACTTTTGCGCGCCGCGGCGCAGTTACTGTTGCCACAGAGGCGGCGAGTGTGAACGGAGGTTATAGCACCATTTTGCCGGTACTCTCGCGAGAATGTCCAACGCGGTACTCGTTCGTGCGCCAGCCGAGAGCTTTACAAAGCGGGAAGGACAGTGCAGGGCGTCACGACGGAATCGAGCCACACTCCGGCCGCGGGCGCGGCGCTCGGCTCGGCTCCCGGCGGGGTCACGGCCCGCGGGCTCGGCGGCGGAACCCGCTGCCCGCGTTCCTCCCTGGCGCGGGGCGGGGCGACGGTGACGGACCGCGAGGCCGGAAGTGATGGACCGGGGAAGGCCGCTGCTTCCGGCGCCGGAGCCGCTGCCGTCTCGTCTGCGCCATGGCTGCGTTTTGCCGGCAGGTGCGGTAGCGCGGGGTGCGGGACCCCTCGAGGGTCGCGGGCAGGCAAAGACGCGGAGGAGCCGCTGCCTCCGGGGTGTTTACAGCCAGGTGGTGGCGACTGGCAACGGGTGTTTTCTCGGGCGGTCTGTTCGCGCTGTGTTGGTCTTGCCAGCGTTTCTGGACCTGTGGCTCTGCTCAATTCAGCGCGGCTGTAGCCGGGGTCCCGGCGACTGCCCGCCGTTCCCGGCGGAGCGGCAGCTGGACCGTCGGCGGGCCGGGCCGGTGCTGGAGAGCCGGGAGCGCTGGGCCTTGACTGGCTGGCCGGGGGCAGCAGTCGGTGACGCTGGAGGGGGAGGTGGGACCGATGTGAAGGTTTCCGAGGGCGTCGGTGATTTGTGCTTAATTTGTTAAGCACTGGCCTGAACCATTGAACATTTTTGAGGTAACAGGAATTCTGTATACAAGTTCACCGACAGACTAATTATGGTTGACCCTTGAACAACCCAACCGAAAATCCGCATAACTTTTGACCCCCCCCAGAAATTTACCAATAACCTACTGTCGACTGGAAGCCTTATCATAACGTAAACAGTCGATTTAACACATATTTTGTATTATAGACTGTATTGTTACAATAAAGTAAGCTAGAGAAAGACAGTGTTACTAAGAAAATCATAAGGATCTTGGCTGTGAAAAAGATTTTTCTATGTATTAAAAAATCATAAAAGAAAATATTAAGTGAATATGAATCATCATAAAGGTCTTTAGGCTGAGAAGGAGGAAGAAGAGAAGGGGTTGGTCTTGCTGTCTCCGAGGTGGAAGAGGCAGAAGAAAATCTGCATATGAGAAGACCCCAGCAGTTCAAACCCCTGTTGTTCAAGCTCGATTGTGTATCTGACAAGATTCTTCTTGTGAATAAATTTACCTAAATTCATGACTGGGTACATGACTGTGGAGACTCATCTGAGGTCCAGACGTTACCAGGTGGCCTAGAAATAGTTTTTCCTGCCCCTGCCACTTGACTCTGATCTGTATGCCTTGAAACATCCTGTTCTCTCTGTGTGAACTTTATTCTATGTAGACTTTTTAAGTTCAAGTATGATTTTGCAGATTGCTTATAAAAACCATTATGTTTGTGTGGAGCCAAGGTACTAAATATCCTGGCTCAAAAACCTTGTGGTGTCCATTACGCTGGGGTGGTGAGGAATTGATTCTCTTTTGGTCCTGTGTGTTATAGGTCCTTGACTGCTGCCGCCTGTTCCCCCTAACCTGGGCCCGTATGGCCAGGGAGACTCCTTGTCTTGGAGAACGGAAAACAGTGACTGTTTCTTTGTTGCGTAAACTGACTACAGCCTCTGGCGGAGGGGACCTTGAGGAGTTATCCTGTGTTGGATCCAATATGTATGTGAAGGAGCCGGAGTGCAGGATGAATCTTGTCCAGTGCCTCCTTGAGAAACAGAGGACTCCTGTGGATCAAGGATCCTTGGAGCTAGAGAAGGTCACCAGTTCCCTCCTGGACATGGGTTTCAGTGACGCCCATATCAGTGAATTGCTCAGTATGCGGCCAGGTGCCAACCCTCAGCAGTTGCTGGACATCATTTCAGAATTTATACTGTTGGGTCTGAATCCAGAGCCTGTGTATGTAGCCTTGAAGAAAAGTCCCCAATTATTGAAACTGTCTATAATGCAAATGAAGAAGCGCTCCGTATACCTGCGAAAGCTTGGACTTGGAGAAGGTACAGAAAGATGCATATTTTATATAGTGTGAGAGGAGTCAGGGTTGGGGAAAGAATGGCCTAAGGTGAGATGGATTAGGGAAGGTTTCTGTGGAGGTGTTAGTTGTTCCTAGAGAGGAAGAAGAGTCACCTCTGCAGAACGCGTTACACGAGGGAAGTGGGCGCATTAAGACTAAAAGAGAGAGAACCGAATGCCAGGACAGAGTGTGGTCTTGTTTGTTCACCGTGGGGTCTCTAACACCTAGAAGAGTGATGAGCACATGGTATGTGCTCAGTAGATGGATGTTGACATGTGATGTTGATATATGTATGCAAATGTAAACTTTGATATTTAAATCAACTTGAAGTGATCTTAGTGCTTTCTGCACATGGTGTAAAGCCAACGACATCATCACTTGTGAAGCCTTGGGTTCCAGCTAAGTGTTTTGATTTACTGCAGAACGTGCGCGATCTTGCCAGGTTCCTGGGAAACTGGTGGAATGTTGTCCCTTCTAGCTAGTCCCACCCCATGCCCACCAGTGTTCACACCTCAAGGATCCTCAAAGTTCCTTGGCTCTCTTTAGGGGCCTTCTGGAGAAGGGGTTGGGGCTCATGAGGGTCTCCAAGGACCCCCAGTCACTTTGACCAGAGAAGTCCCACTGTTATTTCTTTTCGTTAGCGACTCTTCCTAGTGAGATTTTTTTGTTTTTTGGGTGACGGGAAGGTTTAGGACCCCACTATTTCACAGTGTCTGTACAGGCCTTCTCTAGAAGACAAGCAAAAATATAGCCTTGTATAGTTCTCTTAACAGAACACTTCTCACGATGTGCTCTCAAAGCCTAAACTCAATGCATTATGTGCTGTGGTTATTAATTAGTAAATTCAGCACAGCCTTATGAGGTGAAGATAGAGCCTGAGATTCATTCCTCACACACTAAGAAAATGACCAACTCAAATGTTAAGAAAATTTTTATTAACAGTTTAAATAAGTGATTTTAAGTTTCTAGTTACTAAATTTTGCTCAGCTATCCATAGGAAGACCACATACCCCAATTTGCCTGGAATAGTCCCAGTTTATACCAGTTATTTTAATGCAGTTATTAATAGGGCCTCTTTCACTCACAGTGCCCTGGTTTGGATAGAATATATGGTCACGCAGTAATGAGACGTTAGCATAGCATTTGTGGCTGTGTGTTGTTATCACCAATGTTACTGTTACTGCTCCTTCTCATTGAGTTCAGGCTCCCAGCTCTTGCGAATGCTTCAGTGACTGTTTTATTATAGAGGGAAACATCAACCCAGAGCCCCAACGTGGGGAAGCTACTCTCCCATCTTATTGCCTCATCTTTGAGTAAATCTCTGTGAAATTCTTTTCTAGGTGAGGAGGGCAAGGGGAGACCTAGAATACAAAGTTGGTGCCTTTCAGATGGGATGCCGGAACAAAGCAGGCATTTAGGGAGGGAGGGAGGGCTGGTGAGTCAGAAGTGTCAGGAAGTCAGTGGGGGGGGGGGAACGTGTCCTTTCCATGGTGCTTCTGGAAAGATACATTGGAAATTGGCACTTGTTCTGTGGTCGGAGGAGATCCTTGTTCGTTTTTTAAATGCAAGCTTAGATCAGCTGCACAGAGCCCCTTGGGATTCTGGGATATCCTGAAATTATGTGCCTGCCTTTTTTGAATGTTCTGCAGGGAAACTAAAGAGGGTGCTTTACTGTTGCCCTGAAATTTTCACCATGCATCAGCGGGACATCGATGATGTTGTCCAGGTCCTCAAGGAGAAGTGCCTTTTCACAGTACAGCAGGTAACCAATATTTTGTACAGATGCCCCTCTGTTCTTCGAGAGGAACCCAGTGAACTGGAGTACAAGTTCCAGGTAAGAATGACTGACAGAGTGGTGGGGTGGGCAGGCAGGTTCTTCGTGAAGCAGGGAGGGTCAGACACGTCACATTGGAGCGGGGAGGTGAAAGGCTTAGATTCCTTTTGTATGCACTGGCCAAAGAGAATCAGGTTCTGGTGCTTTTGCTTTTTCACTACTGATCAAACCCGTTCTGCAGCTTTTCTGGCATTAATATTGACTAACTCTGTCCCATTCTTAGAGTCCAAGTGGGGACTCTGGTTGAAATAGCTAATTTTAAAATGGCTAAAACCTTCCTATCTTTAGAATCTATTCTGCATATTGACTTTGAAAATGTAATTGTGACCGTTGTCCTAATTTTTTAGTAGCAATTATGACAACTTAGGTCAAATTCCAAGATGTTTCCTGAATTTTTTGCCTATTCTTTCCATACTCATAGTTTTCCTTCTCCCGGCTGAAGAAAAATACAACTTCTCCCTCCTGCTCTTTTATTTTCTGCTACATTTTTCTCAATGTAAATTTGAAAATGCTTTGAAAACTGACACCCATCATACAAACCTCAGTATCACTGAGTGGGTGTTCTGCTGTTGTTAACTGGGCAGTTCCTTTTCAGTGCTTCTGGGCAGCGTAGGTTTATTGTGGATTGTGGGATGATAGGTTTTAAGATTCTGTACCTCGGATTACTCAGTGGGTTTGTGTCTTCCAGTATGCGTATTTTAGGATGGGAGTTAAGCACCCGGACATAGTAAGGAGCGAGTTCTTGCAGTTCTCAATAACCAAGATTAAGCAGAGGCACGTGTACCTGGAGCGCCTAGGACGGTACCAGACCCCGGATAAGAAGGGGCAGACGCAGATCCCCAACCCGCTACTCAAGGACATCCTCAGAGTTTCAGAAGCCGAGTTTTTGGCCAGGACAGCCCGTTCTTCTGTCGAGGAGTTTGAGGTTTTTAAGAAGCTCCTGGCTCGGGAGGAGGACGAGGAGTCTGAGAGTGGCTTGTCAGACGACGAACGGGCAAGTGTGGGCGAGGACGAGGACGAGGAGGACGAAGAGGACGAGGAGGGCGAGGAGGGCGAGGAGGAGCAGCGGGCAGAAGGGCGTGGAGACAAGGACGTGTCTCTCCCCTTAAAGCTCTCGGGACCTTCACTCGGATCTTCTTAAGTTATGTTTCATTCTAAAACTGGTCTTTTGACGTAAACATTATTATAAATCACCTAAGTAGACAGGCGAGGAAATGCGTTATTCAACCTGTTGTCGAGCGTTGTGGGGGGCCCTGTTCCATCCTAAAGAAAAGACTGACTTGGAGCTGTTAAAATCCAGGGGACTCAATACGTGAAAATTTGGTTTCATTCTAAATGTGTTGGTGATAATCCCATGACCGGGGAGATGGGGTTCTTCTTTTAGCTCAAGAATCACTTTATATTTCCTTCTAGTGATAAACATAAAATTATGAGAAGGCAGAATAAGGTTTTAGAACATCATAGCACTTTATTTTATGAAAACAAGTAGCAGGTTTTCCACAAAAATACTTGTTTTTAATCCAAAAGTATCTTATTGCTTCCTAACTGCATTCAGTGTACAGCAGAGTAAAAGGAAATTGATTAATAGCGTGTGGTTTAATTTTGCACAGCTTCTAAGGCCAGCAAAGCTCTGGGGCACTTTCTCTACCTTTGTGAGGAGCAGGCCCTCCTGTCTGGGGAAGTTGGCTTCCTGGACCAGAGGGGAACAGAGAGGCTTTGAGAACCAGAGGAGAGGGTCACAGAGTGGGGTGGGCTGGGCCAGGGTGCAGGGAGCTCCCCACAACCCCCAGGTGGAAGTGCCACCTCGGGGAACCCTCTGGGTTTGAGGAGCAGTTTAAAGTGTTGGGAAGGGAAACAGGAATTTGACATAAGCTGGGGGTGATCTCTGAGGTAGAGGCCTGGCGTTGATGGCGCGAGCTCTAGGGGCCTAGAGGGTTGGTGCAACCTAGAATGTTCTAGGTAGCCCTTCCTCAGGAGCTGGCATGGGATCGAAGCAGAAAGTATTTTTGACGATGGGACCAAAATTCAGATCTCGTTGGCAGCGTTTTAACAACTATGTGAAATGCCAATGCTTGTCCTTGTTTTTCCCACACAGACCAAGTAAGAATCCTCCAAAGCCACTGTTCTCACCTGGGGGAGGGTCCTGACCCTCAGGGGACATCTGTTGATCTCTGGAGACATGGTGTCATGACCTCTGGGAGGGTGCTCCTAGGATCTAGGGAGCAGAGGCCAGGGATGCCACAAAACATCTGGTGATGCTTGGGGTGCCCAGAACGTCAGTGCCAAGGCTGAGAAGCTGCTCTGAGGCCTGGTTCGATAAATTCTCATGAGTGTGTCTGTTTGTGACAACCTCAGATTGTCGGTGGACTTACAATAATTGTGTCATTTTATTTAAAGGAAAAATAGCTGATTTTTCAATGGGGTTCCTTGCGCCTGTGCGTCGGAATGCTCTTGGTAGAGCTGAGCCGTGTTTCACTGTGGGGACTCGGCACTGAGGTGCGGATGCCTTTGCTTTCCCCAGCAGACCCACAGCAGAGCGTGACTACAAATAAAAGGACGTTTTCTGCAAAAGAAAAGCGGTAGCTCAGTGACTCACTCCACATCTTGAGCCAGACATCGGGGGCAGTGGTTTGCCAGGGGGAGGAGTTTCCACTAAGGGAAGGTGCAGGAGGTGAGCAGACACCTGGGTGGGGCCTCCGGGAGTGGCGGGCAGGCGAAGGTTTCCTCACTCACGCCCGGCAGCCCCCACGTGGCCGGGAACAGGGGAGTTGGTCTCTCTCTCTCGGCCACGGGCAAAACTGAAATGGAGACGTGTCACTCTGCCAGTGTTTTCGTTTGCTGTTCCCTTGTGTGGCATCCAAGTGACCGCCACTCTCCCTGGCACCCAAGATGTCATTTTTGTGCCCAAGCGGAGGACCAAGTAGAATCCCAAATCTGTGCTTGGTTACGTGGTCATCCCAAGTTTTGATTAGCAAGTGGTTAACTCAACAACGCATAATTTAATTTTGACACAGAAATAAATCTTTATGCCCTGGTAATCTTTGGTTTCTGTTATTACTCATTTCCTTGAGTGGACTTTTGAAGATTTTCAAGGAAAACATTCGAGTTTTAAGATGGAGCCACGTGACAAAACAAGGGCGGCTCGTGTGGGATGTTTCAGGAATAAAGTGAAATTCCTTTAGCATCAGGAAGTCTTGTTACTAGACACTTAATTTGTAAAATGTCAGAAAGGGTTAATCGTGACAACAGCACCAAGCTAGGATTTGTAGACAATTGTTGAAATAGAGGCTTCTAAGCTAAAACCTGGAGTGTGTCAGCGTTTGCTGTGTGGCTGAGGGGCTTGAGGTCGTAGGAAGTAGAAAGTTTCATAGTAGAAAGTTGCGTCTACTTTTCCAGTGATATCACCATTTGCTCCTAATGCTGTAGCTTACACGGATGAACACTGACAGGTCCCGGTGCTGCAGCCGAAGTCAGCAGTACATGTTCGTGTACGTAGCTTTCTCCATTCACCCACGTTCCAAACCCTTCACTGCGCTCAGCCTGCTGCTCTCAACTGGGTCTTTGCAGACTGGGGAACATTTCTGGAGTACAGTAGAGACTTCTGGAAACGACTGTGCCTCCTTTTTGAAAATGACAAATTGCATAATACACAGACATATGCACACAAAATTTTAATAAAAAATAAAAAGCCTAAAATATACTCTAACTCTTAAAAAACCTTTTTGTAAAAGAAGAAGGGAAGGAGGCCCTCATCGTGGCTGGAATGCTGACTCTGGGCAGAGTCGGGGAGATGCACAGGGTCCTTGATTTCCCTTTGGGTCAGCTACTACGAGACTCAACACGGGAAGAGGTGGGATTGGCTTCTTTGGTTTTAACCTTATGTGCCGGGAGAAGACAGCTGCTTGGAATTTGCTAGAAAGCAGATGCGTAAGATGATGCAGTGTTCTGCTTGTGAAGACGGGGACATCTGAGACTGTTTGCTGCCTGCTAGCCTGAAAGAGCATTGCTTGAGTCATGGACCAAAAGGAGCCTTGAACGTTCTCCAGCCCAGCCCACGCGTCCGTGTCTGCTGCACTGAGACGTGTCAGGAGGAGCCCATGCTGTTTCCTGGCAGTGCACCTTGGCTTTCCAAGTAGGGGTCTGGATAGCTTTTCTCCATGAAAAGTCAGGGGTCTTTGGTGCTGTGGTGGTGATTTGGCATCCCGGGGGTAGCTTCCTTGCATAAGACCAAAGCCTAGGTGATGTTGTGGACCAGGGGTTTGCCAGCCATGGCCCATGGGCCAATTTGGCCGCCCTTGTTTTTGTAAATAAAGTTTTATTGGAATGCAGCCACACCCACGCAGTTCCCCATCTGTGGCCGTAGCTGTGCTACCACGGCAAAGCTGAGTAGTTGCCCCAGGGGCCTCTGGTCTGCAAAGCCAAAACTATTTATTGTCTGACCCTTTACAGAGAAAGTCTGCCAGCCCTGCCGCAGACTAGAAGCGTCTAAACTCCACCTTGGTGTTCATTACCATTTCCTCTTTCAAAATGTACGAGTCCCCGTCACAGGTCACAGGCCTGTGGAACGGTGAGCGTAAGTAGCGGGAAGAGCAGAGCAGGGTGAGCTGTGCCGGGAGCCTGGCCTTCCTTCCAGCGTCACCCCGCCTCTGCCCCCTCCGCCCTGGTCCATGGCAGCTGTCCATCCGTGGCGGTTCCTCCCCGGTTTGTTAGGGCTCGAAGGGAGAATTCTTTCTCTGGCATTGGAATCTGAGGGTGGGTTTCTGAATGTTGCAGAAGTGTGACTGGCGCCTTGCCAGGCCTAGCGGACGACACGCTACCATCTCTCACGCAGGGGCACAGACCACACCTTTGCAAACTGCAGTCCGGTCAAGCACGGGCTGCTTAAATGCGTCGCAGGACTCGTAGATGGTTGGTCTCTGAGGTGTCTCCCAGGGTGGGCTGGTGAGTGCACAGCATGGCCGTCTGCCCGCCCAGGCTTGAGGAGAGAGGTCACAGAGGAGACTGATGCCAGCCAGGACCTGGTCTCTCAGGTTGTCCTTTTCAATCCAATTTTTAGACCTTGTCTTCCTGGGTTTTAGAAACTCTTGGGGTTGGTAGAGTGTAACAAGAACATCCTAAATCCTTTGAAGAGAAAACAAAGCAAGGAGTGAGGAAAACGATGGCCATACCCAGTCCCCCTTTAAATGCAGCTCCCGTTTCTCTCGGTGATGCCGCTTAGGTGTTTGGGGACCCCCAGAGGACCTGATGCTGTTAAAGCGTTAGGTCTCCCGTGGCAGTGGGCGTGGGGAGAGGGGCAGGCGTGTCAGGGAAGACCGACTACATCCCACGTCTTTAGGGACATTTGGCTCAGCATTGAAGCTTTCAGATTTGAAACCGACAGGCTGCTCCTCCCTGCCCTGCTCCGTGTGGCGATGACCCAAGGTCTTTTCTGCGTGGGCACAGGCTATGCCCAGCTGCCCTGGCCTGAAGTAAATTCTTTGTTGTTCTTGGGTAGCCGTCTGGAGGGTGTGTTTCTGTTTCCTGCTTTTGTGTGTTTTCCCATAGGTGTTCCATAATTTACTAATTAATTGAGGGTTTCTGATTTGTTTTTGTAGAGAAGGATTTCCTGAGCAAGTCTTTGATAGATACAGTAATATGTCAGGGGACATACCGTCACATGACTGTCTCAAACACGAGTATGTTTGCGGGTTCTTAATCCTAGTACAGCCATGTGCTGCATAGTGATGCTTCCGTCACTGACGGACCACATGGATGAAGGTGGTCCCATAAGATTATAGCAGAGCAGAAAAATTCCTATCACCTAGTGACGTCACAGCCGTCATAGCATCACATCGAAATGCGTCACTCGTGTGTGCAGTCGCTGTTGGTCAAACAAACCTGTGCCGCCAGTCGTACAAAAGTATCGCACACACGATTGTGTATAGTACCCGACACTTAATGACAATGACGACCATGTCACTGGTTGTTCATGTGTTCACTGGACTGTCCAGTCGTCACTTCACAGTATACTCCTCCTACTTACAAAAGAAGAGTATAACCGTAAAATAGCCTCAGCAGGTCCCTCAGGAGCGGCCCGAGGAAGGCACTGTTCCAGGAGGTGGCAGCTCCATGCGCGTTATTGCTCTGCAGACCTTCCGTGGGCGAGACATGGAGGTGGAGACAGTGGTACTGACGACCCTGACCCTGTGCGGGCCTCGGCTATTGTGTGTGTGTGTCTTAATTTTTTATTTTTCTTTTCTGAGATGGGATCTCACGCTGTTGCACGGGCTGGAGTGCAGTGGCGTGGTCCCAGCCCCTGCAACCTTCACTGCGTGGGCTCAGGCGACTGTCCTGCCTCAGCCTCCCGAGCCGCTGGGACTGTCGGTATGCGCCACCATGCCCACCTAATTTTTAAATTTTTAGCAGAGATGGGTTCCTGCTATGTTGATCTCAAGTGATCCTCCTGCCTCGGCCTCCCAAAGTACTGCGATCACAGGTGTCAACCACCACGTCTGGCCTATGTCTTAGTTTTTAATAAAAAAGTTAAAAAAGTAAAAAAAAAAAGTTAAAAATAGGAAAATTCTTATAGAATAAGAGTATAAAGAAAGGAAAAATATCTTTGTACAGCTGTACAATGTGTTTTAACCTAAGTGTTATTACAAGAGTCAAAGGCTAAAAAAAATTAAAAAGGTTATAATGTAAGCTTAGGTTAACCTGTTATTGAAGAAAGAAAAATTGTATTTTTTATAAATGTCGTGTAGGTGGCCTGAGTGTGTAGTGCTTACGGAGTCTGCAGCAGTGCACGGCGCTGTCCTGGGCCTCTGCTCCCACTCAGGGCAACTTCTTGTCCCGCAAGCTCCACGCACGGTAGGTGCCCTTCACAGGTGCACCATTTTTCATCTTTTCTGTTGTATTTCTTGCTGCACCTGTTCTGCGCTTAGATGCACACTTTGCATTGCGTTACCGCCGCCTGCGGTGTTCGGTGCAGCATCACGCTGCACAGGTGTGTCACCTGGGAACAACAGGCTCTGTCATACAGCCTAGGCGTGTAGTGGGCTGTATCATCTAGGGCTGTGCGCGTGTTCTCGTGTTGCTGCACGATGCAACTGCCTAGTAACACATCTCGGAACATGTCCCATAGTTCAGTGACGCACGACTGTAGTAAATGGCTTGCCAGCCTTGGGGTGTGCTTTGCGGTGTGTCTGTGGAGGGCGCGGTGCAGGGAGCAGGAGCCATCCCGCCAGCTGCTGTCTGTCACAGAGACTCTCCACAGTGGAAACGGCACATGCGCCCGAGCTCTCACCGGCCAGCTTTGAAAGCCTGGGTTTCTGATGCCGGCAGAGCTCTCTAGCCCTGGCCTTCCCTCCCGGCTGGCATGGGAGCTCTTCCTCGCGTGAACCTGGGCATGGAACGCTCCCTTCCTTCCGCTCATTTTTAAAGGTCTCCGAGTGACATTTCCCTTATTTCCTCAGCCGTGTGAGAAGATGTGCTTCTGTGAGGCCCGCACTCTCCTGTCCCGCAGCACCAGGAAGACAGCGTGGGCTCCTCTGAGGCGTGTGGGCAGTGAGCTGTCTCAGGCCGGCCAAAACGCGCCTTTCGTTCCTGATGTCGCGTTGAGAAGAAGTCTTGGTCAGCACGAAACTGACTGCAGGCTGTCGATGGGTTTCTGTGGCATAACCCAGTGGTTTCCAAGTGTCCTGAAGAAAACCAGTGTTCTTTACGATTCAGCAGAGTTTGTGTGTGGGGAGGGGGCAGGATGGCGGTTGGTTGCCAAAAAAGTTTGGGGAATGCTGAACTGAACAGAAACGGAGCTGGAACGTTTCTTTCATTTCGGGGTTTGTGATTGGAGCCCCGTGTCCTCTGTGTGTGACTCTCCTAGCAGGAGACCGTCTTCAGGACGTTTTGTGTTATGCGATCAGGGCCCCATCCGTTTTTCTCCCAACAGGGTGCCGTTCGCAGGGTCTGGGAGGCACTCCCTGAAATCCCTCCCCGGCCCTGCCACCCCCCAGCCCCGCCTCCCTCCCGGTGCCAGGTGTCTTCCAGCCTCTGAGTGCCCACCTTCCCTCTCTCCTCCCACTGCAGCTGAGCAGAAGGGCTCTTGGCCCCGTTTCCCTCGAGAGAGTGGCACCTGTCCCCACCCCCAGAGAGCCTCATTTCCACTCGAAGATGTATTTGTCAGTGGCTAGACCAAGCCTATGTCTGCTCCCCACTGGGGGATCCTGAAACCCTCCTGGTTCGTGGCGCAGCGGCACACACCGGGCTTTCTGCAGCAGTGCTCAGGGCGAAGGCGGCCGCACCCGAGGAGCCCAGGCTGGACAGGGCCACCTCCCCTTCCCCGCGGCTCTGTGGCGGGCAGTCGGGGAGCGGTGGGGGCACGTACCTTAAGATTTCTCCAGTGTTTGACTCTTACTTTGTTTCCTGAAATAATTAGAGAATAGTGGCTTAATGAAAAAGGGACTTGTATACCTTGAATCCTGCAGGATGCCTGCTGAGATCTGTCCTTAGCTCACACGCATTCCAGCGTGGGGCCACCACGAATGCAGACCCCGGCACGGATATGAGCATTTTAGTGCGCATGCACCCACCTGGCTTGAGGATGGCAGCTGGCTGCGTGTGAGCTACGGCGCGGAGAGAAGGGCATGCGAGGAAGCGGGCAGGAGCTACCGTAGGGAAGGGACAGGTAGTGCTCAGGCCAAGCGGCCCTGCCCGGACACTCCATGATGCGAAACGAGCATGTGTGGTGGTCTCGGGTCCGTGAAGACTGTGACTGAGGTTCGGACTCTGTTGTTTTGAAAGGATTTAATGTTCTTGGACACAGCTTTTAGTGGAACCCAAACAGTAATAATTGTTGTGATGACGTTGAACCCTTTGGGGAAAGACTTTGGGTGTGAGTGAATAAAAGTAAACAGAGGTTTACTATATTTCCGTATACTTGGGTGTCAGTAACATGCTCTTCTTCCCAGTGGTAGCACTGTGTTCTGCGTGAACATGCATGACCCGAGGGACTCCCCAGCCAGCATGCCCAGCTGTACCCATCCATGTGTGTTCACACGCACAACACAGGGACACACAGCTCCTGAGCAGAGCACAGCTGCACAGGGCCGCGTGTCCGGGCACACGGACGTCCGGGCTCAGCCTGCACATCCCACGGCACTCAGCCCCCAGGGCCACCGCATGACCCTGTGCCCCCCTGCAGGACACGCAGGGGCCTCCCCGAGACGGCACCTGTTTGGGGTTTTCCTGAGGCTTGTGCTCTCACAGCTCTCTTTGAAGCAGACGTCTTGGTGAACTTTGTAGACTCTTTTGTACCTGTCGTCACAAGAAAGCTTTGTAAAACCAGACGGGGAAGCAGAACGTTGCCCACTGATTAACCTCGGCTGTGTGGACCCACGGGGAAACATGAAGGTGTTTGAGGCAAGAGCCGTTATTTTCTTAATTAAATAGTACCTCCTATAGGTGTATTAAAATGTCCAATGTAAAGGTCCTGTGATTTTTTAAAAAGTTTACTGATGCATGATATACATAAAGTATATCCATTTTAGTATGCATTTTGATGAGCACGGACAAAGTCGTATGATATTAAAAGATAAAGTTGAACATTTCAAAGACATGTCTTTGCTCGAGGCAGCCACACGGCCCAAGGCCCTGGGGAGGTCTGACCCACGCATCTGCTTCACGGGTCGTCTGTGGAGAAGCTCGAGAAGCCCAGGGCTGCGGGTGTGGGCGCCGCGGAGCAGAGGCCTGATTTCAAGCCCTGCCTCTTCCCTTCATTAACTGGGGTACTCTTGAGGCTTTAAGCCTCTTTGTGTAAAATGGGAATTACTCACACCATGCCTCTCACAGGTTTGTGGATAAGCATGAGTAGAAGGTGTTCTGGCTCTTGCCAAGGCTCTGAAATGTCAGAGCTGTTTAAAGGGGAAACCCAAGGAGTTCAGTGGGTAATGCTCCAATTCATATGCTAAGTGTGGCACAACCTTTAGGGTTTCAAACCCACAGTAAGACTTCTACTTCTGGTCATGGGACGGTAACAGGAGCTGGAATTAACCTCCCAATGTGAACAAAAAGAGACCTGGACAAAATATAGGAAGTAACTATTTTCAGATGTTAGAAAACAGTGCAAGACTGTGATCCCTAAGAGAAGAGAAACAAACGAGACGAGCCCTGTGCCCAGCCTAGAATCCAGCCCGGAGCCCTGCGAGGACGGCGTTGCAGAAAGGAGGGATCCAGGCAGCGGTCACGCGGCGCTGAGGACCGACTGGAGCTGTGGAGCAGACACTGGAGAGGGGAAGCTGAGCAGAGGAAGAGTCCAGAAATCTGCACAAGGGTCCCTGTGGATGAAGATTAAGCTGTGCAGGCACAGGATGAAACCCCGTGTGGCCGGGCAAAGAACCACTGAGAAGCTGAACAGTCCCCAGAGCCCGAGCAGAAAGATCTTGTCTAATAACAGGCTGTCCATGGAAACCCCAGAAAGACCGTGCCATCGAAGTGGGCCAAATTGACCCCAGAGTAAAGGCTACTCCAGACAACTCTGGAAAGGCACAGACTATACTCAGGTAACCGCCTTGCAGAAGAAAAACAACATTCTTGAAAAGAATACAAAAAAAAAAATCCAGCACTCAGTAACATAAAATTTATAATGTGCAGCATTCAATAAAAAAATTATAAGACATTCAAAGAATCATGTGAAGAATCTGAAAAGTTACTCATAACCTGGAGAAAAATAATTCAATAGAAAAAGATCCAGAAATGAGAATGATGACAGAAATAACAGATAAGACCTTCAAATATCTGTTATAAGTCGGCTCCACGTGTCCAGTGATCTAAAGGAAAATATGCACATTGTGAGAGAGAAATGGGCGATCTAGGAAAGAACTAAATGGGACGTCTAGACATGGTAAAACATAGTGTCTGAAATGAAAATTTTATTGAGTAGGATTATTGGTAGATTAGATACTGCAGAAGAAAAAAATCAATATCCTTGAATGCACTGCAACAGAATCTATCAAAAATGAAGAGCAGAGAGAAAAAAGATGGAAAAATTTGGGAAGAGCGGCAGTGACCTGCGGGACACGGGCACAGCTGGAGTCCCAGAGGCGAGGAGAGGAGACAAGTGGAGGGACAGAAAAAATACATGAAGAAATAATGGATAGATGTCTCTAAATTTGACAAAAGCTAAAAATCCAGAAATCCAAAAAGCTTAACAAATTCCAGAGAATAAAAACACACACAGCTACACCAAAGCACATCATAATTAAATTGTCCAAAACCAGAGACAAACGGTTACGCCGGGCGGCTGAGCCTGTGCGCCCAGGAGGCGCAGCAGAGTCTGTGAGTTTTGAAGGTGTATGAAGGTCATTGTGACAAATGTTTTGCAAAAACTCACAGAAGCTGGCAGCGAAAAACCAGGACCACCACTGCACGTGCGGAGCACACAGGTGGCTGCGGGTGGATGTCCTTCAGCTGTGGTTTGCAAAAGCACTTCGTCGCCTCGAGTGTGGTAGCAACATTTTGGAAGAAGGAAAGAAAACTGTTCAGGAAAACAGACGAACAGAAGCAAGTGATGAAAATGAATGTTTACTTGATGTTATTAATTAACACTGCAATAAATTATGTAGAAAATAAACAGAAATAAAGAGAAAACGTAAAAGCAGCCACCGGGGTGGGAGGACAGTACACATGGGAACAGAGATGGGAAAGACTGCCGTCTTCTCATCTGAAGCCACGCACGCCGGAAGATGAAGGAATGGCATCTTTCAAGTGCCGAAAGGAAAAAATGCAGCCGTCCACCAGGAGCTCTACGTTCGGCAGATGATCCCTCAAAAATGAAGGTGAAATGAAAACCCTTTTAGACAGAAGCGGAGAATTCATTACCCGCGACCTGTGCCATAGGAATGTCACCACGCGGAATCGCAGATCTGCACGGAGGAGAGAACGGTGCTGAGGTGGCAGACGTGCAAGTAGAAGGTCTGGCAGTGGTGACTCGAAGGGTGGGAGGGAAGGTGGGAGCGCGGTGTGCTGCTGAGAGTCTGATGTCACACTGAAGTTGCATGACAGTGATTAGAGGTGTTCTGTGATCAGCTCAAGATGCATGTGGTAAATCCTAGAGCAACCACCAGAAAGTGAACCAAAGTGTAACCAATAAGCCAACAGTAGAGGTAAAATGGAATCCCAAAAACTATTTAATCCAAAATTAGGCAGGAAAAGAGAAAAAGTAACAAAAGCAGATGGGAAAAATTGAAAACAAATAGTAGTGTGGTAGATTTAAACCAGCCACATCAATCGTTATGTTAAATGCAATTAATGTAAATGCCTTGAACTCCAATAAAAGACAGAGATCGTCAGACTGGACATAAAGCAAGATCCCACTATCTGTTAAATATGAGAAAGTCCCTTTAAATATGCAGATAGGTTGACCATGAAAGGATAGAAAGCTTTTGGTAAGTGAAAGAGCTCCCTGTTGGGTACTTGGTGGGCACCTAACACACGTGTCCCTGGCGGTCGCCAGTGGGCACTGATGTAACTGGCACGGCTGGAAGAGCATGGGTCTGTGGATGTGGCCGCTGCACAGCACCCCAGTTCCGTGCCTGCCAACACAGCCCCAGTCCCGGCCAGACCAGTGTCTCGTGTGTGCGCCTGCTAGGCGTTGAGCCTGACTCCATGCCCAGGCTCCACTGAGGTTCTGCCCTTTCCCTCTCACGTCCATCCCCACGGAGCCTGCCGAGTGGTCTTTAAGAATGTCGGCAAATACGACCCTGCCCTGCTTGAGACCCTTCGGTTGCTCCCCATTTCGTGGAGAACAAGCGCCAGAATCTCCTGAGGGTCTCCCAGGCCCCTCACCCTCTGCCGCTCTCCACCTTGCTTGCGTGGCCCCAGCCCTGCTGGCCTCTTCCCCCTTCCCCAGACGTCCCGGGCACGCTCGGACGCAGGGCTTGGTGCCTCACACTGACGGGAGTGTTCTTCCCTCCTGTCCGTCACCACGCTGGCCTGCCCTCCACCCCACCACCGGCTCTCCTGGTCTCCCCTGTTCGAGTCTTTCTTCTTCCCTGGCTCTCGGCACCACATGACACACGGATGCGCGCTGTCTCTCTCTCTCTCTCTCTCATCTGTCCCCCCATCTGGAACGTAAGGGTCCCCAGGCAGAGCTTTGGTCTGTTCTGCTCACTGACGTGGCTGAGCATCTAGAAGAGGGCCTGCACACAGTAGGTGCTCAGCAAGTTCGCTTTTTTTTTTTTTTTTTGACTAGTCAAGTGCAGTAGTGAGGAGGAGGGTTAAGTAGTAGAACAAGGAGTTCAATCTGTAACTGACTGTGAACAATCAAGTGAGATAACTCACGACCTTCGGACCAGCCAGCAAGTTCGCTGTTGACTAAATTGGTTGTGTGACCCACCAAGTCACAGAATGTTAGCAAGAAAGGCCCTGAGAGATAAGCGAGGCAACTCTCCCTCTGCTGCCCATTTTACAGGTGGGGAAACTGAGGCACGAGTGATTTGCCCAGGGACACGTCATGAGTTCATGGCAGAACTGGGACTGAGGTTCTCATGTGCCGTGTGTTTTCCAGGGGGCTCTAAGGAAGAGACAAGAGGAAAGTTGTGTCCCTGAGAGCTTGCCCTCCACCGGGGCTGTGTGGGGAAGGCAGGCTGGCGGGCGGGGAGTCTGGGCTCGGGTCCTCCTCAGCCACTGCCCCCGAGCTGCATGGACCTGGGTGGTTATTCCGTCCTTCTGCCCTGCTCTCTCGCTGTGTCACGTGAAGGGAACTGGCAGTCAGAACAGGTCTCTTGTGTGACTGTGACCACATCTCCCTCAGGGCTGGGTGGGCCAGACTCTGAGAAAGCACTTTGGAAAGTCAGGAACACGCTACGAGTGCGGCAAGGCTGAGGACAGGAACCAACTTACATGTGGTGACAGATGCCTCCCTCCCAGACCGGAAAGGACTTTGTCTCGGAGAACAGCCGCGTGCAGGGGTGGGGCACCTTCTTACAGGCTGCGGCACAGAGGAGAAGGTGGATGAGGAGCTGCCTGCTGCGGGCGCTCTCCCCCCGCCCCCCACGGGAGGCCCCTGCCTGAGGGAGACCCTGGCAGCCGCCTGGGCCGGGGGCTGCACCGGCTGCTTCCTGAGCCAGACGCCCCATCTCCAGGGTGCTTACAGCGCGGGTCCCCGTGGCCGGGGCCATGCTTGCAGCCCACAGGCTGGTCCCTCTGAAGGCAGGAGGGGCCTCGGGATTAAAAGATGAGGGTGGGAGCCCCCCACCTCTGGTGCGCAGTGTTGCTCCTTCTCCCCCGCTGCACTGCCCTCCCCTGCAGCCGCCCCCCGTGCGGGGCTCTTCTGAGGCCCATTACCGGCGGCACCTTCCGTCTGGTTCTTCGGCGGCAGTGCCATCCCCGGCGGCTCACAGGTCATCTGTGAGGTCCCCCCCCCCACCGGCCTCCCTGCCTGGCACTCAGAAGTCTTAGGCCCTGTCCTGGCATCTCACCGTCTGGAGGCCCCCATGGCAAACCCACCCATGGCCTGGTGGTCCTGGGGCCGAGCCACAGTTGTTGCGACGGGTGTCCCAAGGCCAAGCCCTGACTTACCGAGCTCGCAGCGCCGGCCTTTGAACCCCGGCCCACAGTCGCAGCGGTGGGTGCCGGCGCCTGGCACACAGGTGCCTCCGTTCCGACAGGGGTTTTCTGAGCAGTTCCCTGGGGCGTCTGGAAACAGAGGCCACAGAGTTTAGTCACTGGGACCCCTGGGGAAGGCCTGCTCACAGGGACGTGTCGCTGTCTCCTCTGTGCCCTGACCCGACCCGAGATGCAGGGCGGCCGCTGTCTCTGCAGTGACAGGCCTGTCCCCCTTCCCGCTGTGGCTCCCAAATGCCACTGGGCCCTACAGGGTGGTCCCGTTTCAGGTGTATGAAGAGAGCAGAGGGGAAAAGACAGGCTTCAGCATGCCCGGCCCTGGCCTCATGACAAGGAAGGCAGGGAGGGAGGAGGGGAGAGCAGGACCCTCGGTGCTGAGCCTCCACTGGCCTGCAGCCCCCACCCACTTGCTGCTGGCTTTGTCCCCACACAGGGTTTCTCGCGCTGGGAACCTGGGCGGACAGCCGGAGCCGGGGCCCCACAGCTCCCTCACCTCACTCTGGCCTGAGCGTGTCATTTTTTCTAGCTTTGTCAAGATCCTTGTTGTTTTACTTTTTAACTTAAAAAACATTGAGAAACGAGAGGGTGAGAATTGCGTCTGCCCCATGTCATCTAACACTGAGCCAAGCGCTGTTCCCGGCACCAGCCCTTAGTGTCTCTGCCCGGCCGGTCCCCTCCTTCCTCTCTGGGTCTGTTTCCCTTTCTCCTTTCTCCTCCGGGACTGTCCTTATCTTTTTGTCCTTCCTGATGTGCTGAAAATGAGTTGTGGGCTTTAAACAAAACCTTTTATTGTCAAAATTTTCAAAGCTAGGACATGTGAGTATGAAGACCTCCCCCCACTTCAGTGGTGACAAAACTGGCCAGTCCTGTCTGTTTCCATCGCTCGTCACCCTGTCTCGCTCTTGCTGAAGACTCAAAGCAGTTCAGACACACTCACCATTTCCCCCGTGAACACCCGGCAGGTATCCGATACTTCACGTAACCGCAGTGCTATATTATCAATCAGCAGTAGTTCCTCAATATCGTGTGATGTCCTAGACCATGTTCACATTTCTCCCATCATCTTAAAAATGTCCTTCACAGCTGGTCTAATCCAGGTGGGGCTGAGCTCGTAGAACCAATACCTTGCCTTGTGTGATGTATTTCGAATCTCTCTTAACCCACACCCTTCAACCTTCTCCCTCTTTATTTACTGAAGAATCAAGGTCATTTGTCCTTAGAGTTCCTCTCCTGGATCTCACCCGTTGCGTACTTGTGGCATCGACTTTTTCCCGCCTGCGTTCCCTGTAAATTTGATGGGGCCAGTCGGATCCAGGTTCGGATGGTCTTTGCAGGGCTGCCTGACGCGGGGGCTTGGGCACCGCCAGCCACGCCGGGGTGTGGGATGTGTCTGAGTCCCGCTTCGGTGATGTGAGGCCTGATCAGTCCGCAGTAAAGTCCCCACGGGCCTTGCTCGCGCCTGGTGGTTGGAGCAGCCATCAGGGTCCCTGATCTGAGGTCCGTCCCCTCACCAGGTCTGACTCTGCCCTGGCCAGCTGCAGAGTCGTCTGAGAGGACAGGCTTCCCTTCAGCCCCCCAGGGCCTCCCTGAACTGCGAGCCTCACAGTTCAGGCAGGAGGAGTGTGTACACCTTCTCCTTCATGAGTACGCCTGCAGATGCGTCGGTCCCCAGCGCCCTCTAGAGTTGACCGACAAGCTGTTCCTTCTTGCGAGCATCATGGTGACCACATCGATTCCTGTGTACTTGACGGGTTTCCGTTGCCATCACTGGTTTTCTTGATGCTCAAATTATTCCATCTCTGGCCAGGAGCAGCCCTTTCAGGTTGACTGCTCTGTCCTCTGGACACAGTCCCGGTTGTTTCTGAAGCTTGCGTTCTACATGGTGTGTCCTGGGATTGCTTTGTCCAATCCTGCTTCAGTCTCGGAATCAGCTGTTTCTCCAGAGATCCCAGTTCCTTTGTGAGAGCAAAGCCCGGCGCTCACAGTCTGGGTGCTCAAGGCGCGCACTGCTGCTGGGGCACTGCTGCTGGGGCGTTGCCGCTCCAGGAACAGGACTGGGAAATTCGATTTTCAAAACACAGACCAACCATGTGTTTATACCAATATTTCCTGTCCAAATAAGAGAATTAAATTAAAAAACAAGGTTTTTAACTTCTTTGATTTTATATTTTTATTTCTTTACGCTGAAAATCTTGGTGGCATCAACATAATTATTTTCTTCATCCTGTAATGTACATGTACTAGTTTCAGAATAACAATACCAGTGTCACTGTTGACAGCAAGATCACTGAGTGCAGCTTAAATGTCCTGGCAACGCTTTTCATCCTTAGACTCTGTCCCACGGGCGGTGAGTCGTTAGACTGCTCCGTTAAAACTGCTTGAGAGGCTGCTTTTCCCTGCGCGGTTATGCTGTCAGCACGATAAATGGGTTCATTTGTTTCAGTTTGTTTTCGATTTTTAGGTGTTGCCTTTTCTGTTTGTTCTTTTAATAAACATTTTCTTGGTTCTAAGGTCAGAACTATAAGACAAGGGACGTTCAGAGAAGCCCTGTCCTTTCCTTCCCCATGTAGTTAACCATTTCGTTAGTTTTATTTCTCTTTAAATATAAGAAAAAATTCATATTTCCCTTCTCCATTTTCCTGCACAAAAGACAACATACTGAAAATCCTGTTCTGCACGTCACTGTTTAAAACCCGCTTTAATGAGGTGTCACTTCTGTGACGAAGTTTGCCCATTTAAAGTGTACAAGTCATCATTTGTCAGCGTCTTCACGGACACACGCGTCCATCGCCACGATTTCAGAACATTTTCGTCACCTCAGAAGGAACTTCGTACCCTGTGGCTGTCACCACCCCACACACCCAGCCCAGTCCTAACCAACCACTTTCCATCGCTGCGGATGTCCCTGTTCTGGACTCTCACACGAAAGGAGTCATGTTGTATGTGGTTTCCCGTGACTGGCTTATCATGTTTGCAGAGTTCACCCGTGTCCCGGTGTGTACACTTCATTCCTTTCTCTCCGGTGGTCGAGTAGCGTCCACGAAGTGGGTGCACCGTGCTTGGTTTTCCATTGGTCAGCGACGCACATTTTGGCGGTTTCCACTTTTTGCTACTGTTATGCTGCCACGAGCATCTGTGCACAGGGCCTGCGTGGACGTGTGTTTTCATTGCTCCAGAGCACATACCTAGGGCTGGGTTCATTTAATCCTGGAGGAGCGGCCCGTCTTTCTTCCCAAAGCCGCCGCACACTTCACGTTCCTGCCGGCGGTGGATGAGGGTCCTGGTTCCCTGCGTCCTCACTGAGGCTCACTGCCGTCTGGCTTCACGGTTCCAGCCGACCTGTGGGGGCGGGGTGGCGTCTCCTGACGGCTTCCACTTGTGTTTCCTGCTGACCCACTGCGCCAAGTGCTTGTTCGTGAGCTCACTGGCCATCAGCGTGTCTTCCTCGGAGAGCGTCTATGTAGGTCCTTGCCCGTTTTTAGATTGGGTCGTATTTTTATTACTCAGTTGTAGGAGTTCTTTATATATTCTAGATACAAGGCCCTCATCAGATACATGGTTTGAAGATGTTTCCTCCCATTCCATGGGCTGTCTTTTCATTTCCTTGATGGTGTCCTTTGAAGCATAAAAGTTTTAAATTTTGATGAAGAGCAGTTTATCTTTTTGTTATTGTTGCTCATATTTTTGTCGTATCTAAGAATCCTCTGCCAAATCCAAGATCCTGAAGATTTATTCACGTTTTCTTCTAACACGATGTTTAGCTCCTAACATTTAGGTCTTCGGTCCATTGTGTTCATCTGTGAATGAGGTAGGGGTCCAGCTTCACTCCTTTGCATGTGGCCGACTAGCCGTCCCAGCTCCGTCGTCGAGAAGACCGCTTTGCTCCTCGACTCTCAGTTTCATTCCACTTATCTAAACGCCTGTCCTGAAGCTGGTGCCACCGCTGCTCGATCACCATTGCTCTGCACTGTGTTTGACCCTGGGAGGTGTGAGTCCTCCTCTTTGTTTCCTCTTCGTCAGAATTACTTTTGCTATTCTGGGTCCCGTGCAATTCCACATGAATTGCAGACACTACACAATTGTCCAGAGACATCTCACAGCAGCCCTACACAACATGGCTGCGTGCGGGGTATTTGTCGTCAGTCCTTGCCCCGTGGATGGGGCAGCCATGCCGCAGAGACTGTGACGGATACTTGCGCCGTTCTTCGCCGCTGGGGCCCTGAGCCCCAGCTCATGAGCTGCAGGGCGGGAGGTTCCCAGAGAGCTGTAGCCTCACCCTGTGCCACTATCTCCACCGAGTCCTGAGTCTTTCACACACTCACACAGACATAAAAGCACGGAGAGGGCTGTTTTGGGTGGGTGGGGGCAGTGGGCTGCTCCTGTACCAGGAAAAATTGCATAGCAGAGTGGCCTAAGCTCTGCCTCTGCCTGTGCTGCCTGTAGATGGCAGCTACCTGTCCTGGGTGGCAGCCACCAAGACTGAGACCACTGGTGTTGATGTCTGGGGGATAAAACTGGGATAGTCAAGAGCCCTGCCACGTGAAGCTGGGGGAAACGGGAATGATCTGACTGGGCTCAGCACTCACTCCTTTGCTCCCGCCCCTCCAGACCTCCTGGGTGTACGATCCCGGGAACCCACCTCCTGTCCCTGAGCTTCTCCCTCAGGCTCGAAAGTGCAGCCCTGACCTGGATCGTCACTAGGTGAGGAAATGCCACTCAGGAGTGTTAACTGTGATTTGGGGGTTCTGGGGTGCTTTGGGGATCCTCTTTCCTTGAGAAAGAAAAGTCTAACAGCCTCTAGGGAGAAGGAGGAGATCATCCTACAAGGAAATAGGAACAAGATTGGCAGCAATACTGGACACAGATGACGACGGACTAGTATTTGAAGAACTGAAGGAGAAAGCAATTCAAACCTAGAGTTTCATATCTAGCCAAACTGTCCTTCAAGTGTGAGTGCTGCTCATTTTTGCAGGCACACAGGGCCTCAGAGATGTGGCCAAGTAAAGTCCCAACAAGTACTTAGTGGAACTTGACAGTCTGATCCTAAAGTTTCACTGATGTGCAAAGGACCCAGAAGAGTTGAGACTCTTGGAGGGCAGGTGGGCTGGCCCCACAGCAGAGCAAGGACGACTAACGCCACCGTCATGGAAATGGTTGGTGTTGGCTCGAAGAAGGCAAAGCAGCAGAACAGAAGCGTGAGCTCAGAAAGGGACCCAGCGTGTACGACACTCGACTGACAGCACAGACGGCCCCACAGAGCTGTGGGGGAAGGCGGCTGGCACAGGGCTCTGGGGTGCAGGAAACAGAACTAACTTCTCCTTTATCTAATAACAAAATTGGGTCTGAGCTTAGAAGGAAAACAAGTAAGCCTTTAAAAGATACGATTATATACATATAAAACCCCAGAGAATCTATGACAGGAACAGGAGAGCTTGGCAAGATGGTTGGATACAGTATGCAAAGGTAAAATAAATATCTGTACTCCAGTAATAAATAATCAGGAAATATAATTTTTAAAAGTATATACTAATATCAAACTATAAATTATAATAGCATCAAACTATAAAACGCCTAGGAATAAGTCTGTATTCAATATATAACTTTACTAAAAGACATTACATAAGTCCTAACTACATGGAGAGATAGCCCATATCCACGGATAGACTTAATACCCTAAAATGTCAATTTTCACAAAAATGGTTTACGGATTCAATGCACATCCAGTCGTCTCAAAACCTTTTTCATGGAATGTGGTTAGAAGATCCTAAGATGTCTGTGGAGGGGAAAGGCCAGGACACTTCTGAAGGTGAAGAATAAAGAAACTTCCCCTGCAGCGCCAGGACTTAGGGAGTTACAGTGGACACACGGTGACGTCGGCTCAAGTCTCAGACTGACAACAGCCGGAAGTCCACTGTTACACATGGAACTTTGGTGTTGGCAGTGGGGAAAAGTGGGACTGTTCGGTGAAAAACAAGTTTGCCCCATAGGCATAAACGATAACACTGCAGCCCTGTTTCTCACACACACATAATCTACTTCAGAGAAAGAATTACATGTCAAAGCAAAACTTTAAATCTTTGAGAAAAAAATATACATGAGTAACTGTCTAACCTTGGGTAGGGAAGGATATTTTTAAAAGAAAGCCGCCAAATGAGTAACCACTAATGCTTAATAACGCTGATTAGGAACTTCTCTCTAATAAAAAGTACCATTAAGAACAGGGAAAGACAAGCCAGAGGCTGAAAAAAGATATTTGCAGACAAAGGGTCAGTACTGAAATGTATAAGAAACCTTTGACAAACGAGTAAGAGAAGCACAACAGGACCCAGTTAGGAAGTCGGAAGGCACGACCAGGCACTTCGCAGAGGAGCAGACGCCTTTGGCGGACTCCCGGGAAGAGATGCTGAACTGTGTCAGGGCTCAGCAGCTGCAAATCAGACCCCCATGCCAAGCACCGCCTGGCGCCCGGCAAGACCAGGTTCTGGAGAGGCTGGAGAACTGCGTCTCCCGAACACCGCTGGAGGGTGTAGACTGACATCACTACCCAGACAGTGAGCGTTCTCGTGGGATTTCGGAATTCACGCATCCCAAGGTCCGGCACTTGTGCGCTCACACACGAGCCAGGAAGCCTGTGCGAGAACGTCCGTAGCAGCTCTGCTCACACCCGCCCGACGCAGAGGGGAAGAGCCAGTGAGTTCCCACGGACTCCACGCTCAGTAGTGGCGTGAACGAGCCGCAGCCGCAGCGACCGCACAGACCACGCCCAGCACAAGGATGCTGGGTGAAGACACAGGTTCAAGGTCACTCGCAGCAGAGAGAACCCACATGCTGTCCAGGAAAACAACATGTATCATGTAGGATAAAATCACTCCTCCCCACCTTCTACTCTCACAAAACAAAGGATTTACAAACACAAAATTCAGGATCATGGGGAACTGCAGGGAGAGACCAGGAGCATGAGCGTGAGGTGTCAGTTACTGTTCACGTTCTAGGTCTTGGGTTGGGTTCTAGATTCAAAGGCCACGATTTTATCAAAGGCTCACTAGCTAAACTAACTAAGCAAAAGGCGGCCAGCATGACGGTGCAACATGAACCAAAGATCACGGTTAATTCTGCATACCAGGGGGCCATTAAAGATTCTGTTTTTCGTGTTACCACTTAAAACCACTAAAACGCTACCTGATGGCGGTGGCCTGGGGCCAGCCCTGTGCTGCCTGCAGCCTCTCCTGCAAGAGACCCAGGGGAGCTGGTTCGTGCCCCTCTAATTCCTCTTTTACAAACGGAACATCTAGTACTTAGGGGGCTGACGTCATGCAAACCATCTGATGAGATGTCTGTGCTGGTTCACTTGAGAAGCAGCACGAGGGCCTTCACGACGAAGGAACCACAGCTTCGTTAAGGGAATCCTTCCCCGACTGCGTGTGCTGCACAGATCGGCCATCTGGGGCTCGCCCCGGGCCTCATCAGTGAGGGGGAGTGCTGGGCTGTGGGTTCGGGGGCAGCAACATCTGCCCCTGCCCCCTGGCGTCGCCGGCGAGCCACCCTCAGAGACCCACACCTCTACCAGCTGCCGAGCCCCTTTGGGGTGGTTGATGGATGATCCCAACCTGAGTCCCTGGTGTGACTCGGGACAAAGGGCCCTGGGCCCTAGAAGAGCTGTTCATGGAGCGACCGGTTCCCAGGGTCAGAGCAGGGAGAAAGGCGGAGTGGGGTCGACTTAGGGTAAGGACAGGCATCCTCGTGTGCTCTCAGTGGGGAGATGCCTCCTGAGCTGCTGGGTGCTCTGACCAGAGGTGCCGGGGCAAGTGCCTGGTGCCCCGAGGGACGTGCCGGCCGAGGTTCTTGTGAGGCGGAGCACGGACTGGGGACAGTCCAGGCCCTGTGTGTCCTGGGCATCCACGGGGCGCAGCCGCCACCTCCACTGACTGCCACCGTCCTGACTGGGTGTGCTCCTCCGCGGAGAAGCAGGGGAATTTGTGTGGGTCCTGCCTGCTGGCCGCTACCGCCTGGGTGGGTGGGTGGTGCTATCTCTGCCCTCCCCAGGCTGGGTGCTCTGTGCCTCCCGCCACCTGCTGCAGTCCCTGGAGCCCTCAAGAACGCTTAGTCCCCAAATCCCCACCATCACTGCTGACTTACTGTTGATGTCCTTGTCACTGCGTTCAGGGAGTTGGAGGGCCAGGCTGACCTGCGTGGGGGTCTCCTCCATGTTCTCAAGCTGCGCCAGGACTGTGGGCTCTAGAGGAAGCCAGGTGGTGACCACGTGGCACGGCTGCTCCACGCCGGGCCGTCCTCGGGCCTCCCTCTTGGGCTGCTTCTCTGTCTTAGGGACATCCCTCGGGGGGCCTGGCTCCCAGCGTGGCGCGTGGGGGGTGCCTGTTCACCTGTTGGCCCCACACCCTCCCACAGACCCTCAGCAGGGAGCCAGCCTTGTGCCCGAAGGGCCCAGTGGAGCTGCCCGGGCTGGGGTCCACAACCCTGCCTTACTGAGAAGCCCCTTTCTCTCACAGCTGATGCTGCTGCTCTCCCTTCTCAGGGTCAGACTCTGCTTCCCTCTTCCTCCAGCCCCTGCTTCTCAGGGCTACGACGCCTCCTCCTCTCTTACCTGCCCTCGGACTCTGCAGACCCCAGCTGCAAGTCACTCTGTGCGGGGTTCTCACCTGCACCTTCAGGAATCTCATACCTGCTCTGGTGGCTGTGAGTCTGATCAGCCCGTCTCTGCACCCCAGATCTCACGTTGCCCCCTACTGCGCATCCTGAGAGCGGCCGACCACCCGTCTCCATGGATGCCTGGCCCTGGCCCTTCCCTCCTGCTCGCTGAGTGGCAGTGACTCCTCTGCTGCCCTTCCTCACCTGCCCTGCCACACACCTGTCCCTTTCCTTCCCTTCCCTTCTTTGCTGGGACGTTTTTGTTGGTTGAAATATTCATTTAGCTGGAGACCAGGCTCCCTGTCGGGGAGTTCCTTGAGGACAGGTATCTGGCCTTACCTGCCTCCCTCTTGCTGAGCCCAGGGGTGGCTCCATGACAGAGCCACGGGGAGGCCAGCCACCTGCAGCTTCCCACACCCATGCTCACACCCCAATGAGCTGGAGGAGTTTCCAGGCCAGGCCTTCTTGACCCATCTGCCCCAGTGCTGCTGGGATGACCTTGCTAGGGACAGTGATCAAGATTGCTCCTGCCCTGTGGTGCCTGGCAAGGCTGGGAGGCCCAGTGGCCTGCCCTAGGTGACCCAGCTAGTCTCGGCCTCAGCAGGACCAGAACCCAGGCCTGTGGAACGTGGCCCTGAGCGTGAAGGGGACATGAGTCCTGAGCCACGCCAAGCATGCGAGCCTCTCAGCCCTTGCTAAAGGACAGATTCCAACTGGCAGCTCCGAGTCTGCACTCGGGGAGCTGCGGGCACGGCTGGTCCTGCTGGTCCAGGGAGGACTCGACCACTGCAGCCTTCTGTCCACAGCTCGGGACAAAGCTTGGAGTTCTAACCTGGCAAGCAAAGTTTCCGGAATGTCTTGGACCCACTTCTTTTTTTTTTTTTTTTTTTGAGACAGAGTCTCGCTTGTTGCCCAGACTAGAGTGAGTGCCATGGCATCAGCCTAGCTCACAGCAACCTCAAACTTCTGGGCTCAAGCAATCCTTCTGCCTCAGCCTCCCGAGTAGCTGGGACTACAGGCATGTGCCAGTATGCCTGACTAATTTTTTCTATATATTTTTGGTTGTCCGATTGATTTCTTTCTATTTTCAGTAGAAACGGGGTCTCGCTCTTGCTTAGGCTGGTTTCGAACTCCTGAGCTCAAACAATCCGCCTGCCTCGGCCTCCCAGAGTGCTAGGATTACAGGTGTGAGCCACCGCGCCTGGCCTGGACCCACTTCTAACATCTTTATTTTTCGTCTTCTCCCACGTGCCCTGCCAACACCTGCACTGCACACTGACAGGTGAGGGCTCCGCACGACCTGTCCCCACACTGGACAGCTGCTGTTGGTGCTGCCACCAGGGGCCGGGAGCCCCGAGCACCACCAGAGTCAGGTCCCTGGCCAGAGACCGCATTGGACGCCAGGGTGGTCTTTGAGCCAAGGTCTTAAGGGCCCTGTCACTCATGCTACTTGGGACAAAGGCCGGGCAGGCATGGTGGTGAGGCCTCAGGCTGACCTCTGAGGCGGGGCAGGGAGGCCGCAGCACTCACGTGATCGCTCGGGGACTGACTTGCTGGGCGAGCTGCCGAACCTGGTGCTCACTCTGCCCCTGCCGTCCACAAGCTCTGAGAACCTGCAGAGAACGTGGAGAGTCACCACAGCGAGCACGGCCTCCAGGACGGGCTGAGGGTCTGGGCACATACCTGGGCGGCTGGGTTGGTGTCTCGGGGGCACCGTGGTCGTTCAGTAGGCGCAGCTCCGGCAGGCGCACCGGGGGTGGTCTGTTTCTGAGCACCCGTGGGTGGTGTCCTCCCTGGTGCCAGCGTCTGTGGGCGCCGTCCCCAGGGGCTGCAGAGCAGGCGGGGGAGGGGAGTGGCCACAGGGGCTCGGGTGGGGGCTGCTTTGCTGCCATCCTGCCCCTGCCACCCTGGAGGGGCCGCTGGCTCTCAGCCGTGCTCGGGGTGGGGATGTGCATGTGGGCTGTGGCCACACATGGGTTTGGAGCTCCCCGAGATGAGCAGGATCCCGGCTCATTCCAGCTACCGCATGTCCCTTCTGAGGGACAAGGACAAGCCCTTGCCTGGGAGTCGCCATGGGGTCCCAGACCCGTCTCTGTCTGCAAGGTGGGGCGGGGCCTCGGACTCGGTCCTGGGCTGCCCTGAGACACAGCCGTCCCCAGCAAGGTGGCTTTCTTGACTGGACACTTCAGCCGAGGCCCCACCCCACTCACGCCCAGACAATGAGGCAACGCGTGTCACCCTGGGGTTCTCATGTGACCTGTTCTCTTCACCGGGCAGGGGGCAGAGTGGGTTTGGGGGCCTCTGTGCACCAGAGCTTCATGGGGGAGCTGCCCCTGCACTGCGCTGCCTGCCCGCCATGACTGCGTTCTGCCCCCTGCACGCCCAGACGCGCTGTTTCCCGCAGCACTTTTTGTGAGCTCCAGAGACAGAAGCAGGGTGTGCAAGACCCGACAGGACCTGGTGGGGCTGCCTCTGCACTGGGAACAGACCCTAGTTCCTGGCGTGGCCATCGGAGCCTCTGCACACCCAACTGCCCCACTCATGCCCGGTGGCCCTCAGGGGTCGGTGGCTGCAAGGCCACTTCCGGGCCCTTCTCCTCGCTGCTGCCCTGGGCACCATCCCGGGTGATGCCTGTGCTCACTGCTCCCCCGTCTGGGGTCTGCCAAGGGGCCTGGCCCAGATGAGGCTCCACAAGCTAATCTGCCCAAGTGGTCACCGCCACCTGTCCCTGAGTCCGTCCTTCCTCCACCAATTTGAAAAGCCTCCGTGCCCATATGTGAACTTCTCCCAGGTGATCAGGAGCCCTGTTTCTAGGCTGTCTGTCTGGCAGCCGGTGGACGGCGTGGCCCGCGCCAGGTGAGGGCTCTGCAGTGCAGCAGGACGAGCCGCCTCTCCAGGACAAGGACACCACACCCCAGGTGGCAGTCCCTGCTGGTGGCCCACAGGCCCTGCATGGCAAAGTCAGTCCTGACAGTCTGGAGCACTGGCTGAACATCCGTCCCCACCCAGCCCTGGGGCCCCGGGCGCAGCACTCACAAGTAACGATGTAGAGGTGGGCGGGCTCGCTGTGCAGCTGGCCATGCTCTGCGCTCTGCACAGCCATCACTGACAGCTGGTACCGCCGCCCTGGCAGCAGGTCGCGCACTGTGTAGGACGTCAGCTTCCCATTGGGGACGTAGCGGCTCTTGGTGCTCTGGCTGGTGGTGACATTGATGACATAGGCCTCCAGCAGGGCGCCTGGAGTGGGAGCGTCCCAGACCATGTGGGCAGAGGTGGCCGTGACTCGGGTGGCAGTCAGGTTGGCAGGAGGCAGGGGCCCTGGACAAGGCACGGGGCGCAGGGGCAGGAGGTGAAGGGCGGGGGCACAGTTTAAGGATCTGACGCGGATCGCTCAAGCCTCCTGGGAAGCTCGGTTATTTGTCACAGACAACTCTGTAGTCTTAAGGAATGGCATGTGGCGTGTTCACAGCCATGAGTGTGTGCTGCACGGAAGCACCGCCATGCTGACCCAGAGGGTCACCGGCCCCCGACAGTGCCCTCTCTCAGGTTTGGAGTCACCCAGCGAAGCCCCCATAGTTTGGCCCGTCCATCAGCACCCATATGTGGCACTTTTGAGGGCACCTAGAGCGGAGTCCCTGCCCCACTGGCCTTTCACGTGCCTTCCCTGGCGGGCTGTGTCCGAGGGCCACGGGAGAGCAGCCCTGGAGCCGGCAAGGCACAGCCATCCCCACCGGGCAAGTTCATGCTCAGGCCCTCGCTCCTCACGACCTACCTGTGACCTCCCTCTCCTCCCCAAGTGCTGGGGGGGGGTGTGGGCTCAGCTAGGGTAGGCTGGTCGCCTGGTCAAGAGTGCTGAGCAGCGTGGGCATCTCTGGCCCCTTGGTCAGTGTCTCACAGGGGGACGCACTGAGCCTTCGGTGCTGAGGCCAACCACAGACAACTGTCCCCAGCAGAAGGATCTAGGCCAGACTAGCACAGTGCTACTGCCTGGCGGTCCCAGGAGACTTCTGGGAGGCTCAGAGCTGGGTCTCTAGTGTCGTGGACACTTTTGAGAGAACAGAAGGATGCTGGAAGGAGGTCAGACCTTTTAGAAGAAGAGCCTGCATGAGCCAGGGGCCACATGCTCTACTTACGGGTCCACACGTGCACTGGTGTGGTGGCCAGGCTCTCGGTGGGCTGCTCCTCTCCGCTGAGCCCACTAAGGGTGGTCACCTGGATGGTGTATCTCCTTCCTGGCAGCAGGGCCCTGCCGGGAGGAGATGGGAGGGAGAGAGGAGGACACACTTCTAGGGGCCTGCGTCTGACTCACTGCTGCACTGCGGCTCCCTCAAGCAGGATGTGACCACGGGTGTGTGTCATCTTACTGCTGGTGGCCCAGGCCACCTCCACGAGTGACAGATCTGTGGCCCTCAGACCGTGTGCTCCCAGGGTGGGACCCCTCTCCACGGTCTGTCCAGTACAGTGAGAGGGATGAGAAGGCCACAGTGTGGTCAGGGGCTGGGGCTCAGGAGAGGCCAGACTGCGAGTGGAGAAGGTCGCTGCGCAGAAAAGGTCACGCAAGGCCGCGTGCTCCCCAAGAAAGCCCTGCTGGGAACGGGGACTTCAGAGGGCTCACCCCACCTAACAGATCGGGGGCTCCCTGCACCTGCACTGTGGGTGCAAACAACGTGGTTCAGGCAGTGGGTGCCTCGAGCCCAGCCTCCAGACAGCCCCGGGCACCGAGCTTCTGAAGGGCTTCCCTGCTTGGTGGCATTTCACATGTCCTCACGCTCGCTGCTTGGGGACAGAGTGCATCCTGGGGGACTCCCTGGGAGAGGACTCTGGCAGCTCGCACCTGCTCCCCCCAGACTCTGCTGCGCGGCTTCCCGCTGCACCCTTGTCCCCTGCGACACATCTCAGTGGCGAGTGAGACTCTGCACTGAGCCCCCGAGTCCTCCTAGAGAACCACCCGCGGGTGGTCTTGGAGTCCCCGGCACAGCCAACACCGCCTGGGGTCCCATTTGTGTTTTCGTCACAAGCCACCTGAAGTCACTCTTTGGAAGTGGCTTGGATTTACATAAAAGTTACAGCAACATTAAAAACACAGCAGAGGATTTGGGAAGGTGGAAGAGCAGGGAACGCGAGTTGGTTGCCCACCGATGACGGCTGCGCGGCAGAACCTGTCTGCGTGACCACTCGAGAGCTCTGGAGGCTGTGGACAGCTCGCAGCTTCCTGGGGGAGGCCCGGTGGTCAGCTGAGGCTGTTTTTGCTCAGGGTCAGCCGTCAGCACAGCAGGGGCAGGGGCGGCAGTGGGGCCCTGCCCTCCGGACGTCGGGGACGTGCGGCACAGGCAGAGGCCACGGTCCCTCCCCTCCTGCTAACGTGACTGCCAGGGAATCTAAAAGGTGGGACCCCCTCCCCGCGCCCTCTATTTTTTCTTTTTCCCCTTTTGGGAGTCGGGCAGTGAAGACTAGACATTCAAACACAACCGCACATCCGGGCAGAAGTCGGATGTGCTGCGTGTGCCCAGGAAAGGCCTGGGAGACCCTAGGTCTACACTGCGCCTGGCCCGTGGCACGGAGACAGCCGCAGAGTTCAAACCCAGCAAAACAGAGGGGAGAGTCTGAGCTCCCGCGTTACTACCTCATTCTATCCAAACGCCCAGCTTTCAACAAAAAATCACAAGACATCAAAGAGAGTAAAATGCGGCCCCTTCGAAGGAGAAAAAGGAATCCACGGAAACTGCCTGAGAAGACCGGATGGCAGAGCTGCTAGACGCTGTCGTAAAGCTGTGCAAGGGAGGGAAGGAAGCTGTGCGGAAAGACAAGAAAGCCCGACTTGTCCCGCGCGCCTGACGGTCCGGCCGCAGAGTGGGCGCAGACACGCGTGGGAAGGGCGGTCTCGCTATGTCTGCGGCAGCGAACGTGTGGTGTAGGTGGGTCAGAGATGCGGGGAGCGAGGGAGGGCCCTAGCCGAAGGGGCTCAGCCGGGACCTCCGGAGTGCTGGCTTCCAGAAGCCCTCCGGGGACCATGACTGGTGACCACTCTAAGCTGGACATGGCAGAGATGCCACCACCGAGCTGACCCGCACGTCTGTGGTCAGAGGCACGTGTGCTTTGATGGGAATTCCCTGGACTGGTGCTGTGTCCTCTGCAGGCCCAAGAAGCCACCAGGCGACCTGAGGCCAAGGCCGCCCACCCCCAGGAAGCCGCAGCTAGGTCGTCTTTTCACCCCCACACGTCTCTCCCGGCGTATCTGCCTGCTCTGCGCAGGAAGCCAAAGGTTTCCCTCTGACTGGTGATCAGCACACGGGGCTCTTGTGGGACCCCCGAACGCGCTCTGGGCCGTCCCCTCCCAGCCTCCCTGACCCGCTCTCTCAGTGGCCAAGTGACTCTCTCGGCATCTGTGCAGGAAGTGCTGTTCCCCAATCTTCCTACCAAGGCACCTGCTCCTCATGGGGGCCCCGAGACTGGGCAAGGCGGGAGTGAGACCCCGGGAACCAAGTCCACCCGGAGCCAAGGCTGACCCATCCCAGACCCCACCTCCACCCGAGGAGGAGGAGCAGGTGCACTGGAAACACAGGCAGAACACACCCTGGACCTAGGCCCCCCATCCCTGAGGCCCTACTCTGTCGCCTCCCAGGCCCCATGCTGTGGGCTTCACCTCTTACCCAAATGTGAACCTGTCCACGCTCTTGTCCACGTCTACGGACTGGTCCTTGGAGGCCTCAGGGTGGTGGAGGGACACCCGGACCCGGCTGACGGTGGCGTGCTGGATCCGGTGCAGAGCCCACTGCACTGAGATGGTGCTGGCCGTCACGTTGGTGACCTCCACGCTCTCAACAGGGCGGGGTCCTGGGGGCAACAGGCTGCTCAGCTGATAGGGCTCTTCCTTGCTCCCAGGGGAGTGGGGAGCTCGTGATGAGACCAGGCTTGGAAGAGCAGGCTGGGGCCGAAGAGAGGTGACTGGAGGGGACCGGGCAGCCTTGGCGCACGGTGTGTCCCTCATCAGCTGCTCCGTGGGGACTCTGCCTCCAGGGGGACAGCTGCAGAGGGCTGACTGTTTGGACCTAACAGATCTGACACCTGAGCTGCTCTGCACCTGCGTGGCGCCCTGCCTGCCTGCCCAGAGTGCCGACCACGCAGCCACCGCACCGCTCTGCAGCCCTGCTCCGAGGGCCTTTTCCTCTGTCCTCGAGCCCCTGGCGCCTTCCTCATTCTTGTTCCGTCTCTTGAGGCCACACGCACGTTGGCCGAGTCTCGAGGCCCCCACGGCTCCAGTGCCAGCTGCACCCGGGGTCCCACGCTGGCCCCAAGGCTCAGCTCTGTGGGGGGCAGCCCTCTGCCCGTGGCCTGTTCTGGGGAGTCTTTTCCCACCCCAAGGCGTTCCCAGAGCAGACAAGCAGCCAAACCCCCAAAGCCTTCTCGGGACGCCCCCTGACTTCCTGCTCCCCTTCCCAGCGGCATCCCCGCTGGCCACACCCCTCCTCACTGTCTCCTTCTCCCCTGAAGGCCACAGAGGCTCCTCCCACCCTCCCACTGGGCCTGAGCCCTGCCCAGTGTCCTCCCAGCGGACTTGGTCCCTCGCTCCCTCCTCGCCCCTGCCTCCTGGCTTCCGGGACCCCCCCTGCCTCAGCCCCACCCCTGCATGTGGAGAAGCCTTCCTGCCTCTACCTGCACCCTCCTCCTCGGGACAGCATCTGGTCCCAGCGCTTGGCGCCAGCCACAGGCTGAAGGCCAGGTTTACCATTCCTGCTGGGGCCTGCTCTTGGCATGCGCCCCTGTCCCCGCTCATGCTCTCACCAGGCCCACCCTGCAGCTCCGCCCTCAGAACACGGCCAGAGTCCCCATTTCACCCTCGCTGGCCCTCGCCCGCGGCTTCTCCCAGCCACGCCCGGGCAGGGCAGGCGGAGCGCGCTTGTCACAACTCGTGGGTCACACCAGCCCACTGCTCAAGACTTGCCGTTGGCTTCTGATTTCTCTGAGAAAATCTGCAGGGGTCTGACCTACCCCTCGGCCCCCTCGCCACACGCCGGCTCCTCCAGCCCCTTCTCAGGGGGCCTGCCTCCCACCCCTCACCTTCCGGTCTGTTACTCTCACTCTGAGTTCTGGTCCTGTGTATGTCTTACACCTGCAAAGCTCCACACCTGTTTATCGCACTCCCCAAGAAGGCCTATCCCCGAGGCTCCGTCCGCAGCGCAGGGCTAGTGTCGCTGGCCCAGCAGCCTCAGCTGTGCGAGAGTGCGCAGGGCAAGGCGCATGGTCTGTCCCACCCCCTCGGGGCGCGGCCAGCACTCCTCTCCTGCGGTTCTCAGGACATGGGTGTGGGGCAGGGGTGGCCAGTGGCGTGGCGGGCACTCACGCGTGCGGGCGAGCAGCGCTGCAGGCCTGCTGATGTCGTTCTTGTTGTTGGCGTTGCGCTTGACCGAGAAGACGGAGATGTTGTAGGCCCTGCCCGCCGCCAGGGCCTGGAGCTGGTGCGAGGAGCGGCTCCTGTCCACGAAGTCTGTGCGGCGGTAGGCGCCGTCGGTGGAGACGTAGGTGACCGCGTAGCCATCGAGCACCTGCCTGGCAGCCGGGCCGTCGGGAGGGTGCCAGGAGATGGAGACCCCCGTCTCCTCCACCCTGTCCACCGTGAGAGCAGTTGGCGGGAAGAGCTCTTCAGGGTTTGGGTCAAAACACGGGAGGGGCGTGGTCAGCTGTCGGCCGCGCATGCCCAGCCCCTGCCAGGCGTCTAGGCTCTGGGCCTGGCATAACCCCCATGGAGTCCTCCATGTCCCTGGAGTTCACACCTCCCCACGTGAGATGTGTTCTGTGTGCACCTTGGGACCATGTCCCCTCCCTGTTTCTCAGGTAAGGAGCCCGGACAGGCACCTGCCTGGACATCTGCCCTTGGGAACCGCTGGGCCCTCTGGGGAAGAAGGGAGCCCTCACCGCCCCCCCCACCACGGGCGCCTGCGCCGCCTCACCTTTGGCACAGTCCTCGCCTGTGTAGCCCACTTTGCAGGTGCAGCTGTGGGACCCGTTGCTGGCCAGGCAGTAGCCACGGCCCCCACAGGGGCTGGAGAAGCAGGGGTCACTCACTGAGGGCAGGGAGAGCGGCCGTGAGCGCCAGGTGCCGAACTCAGCCCGGCCCTCGCTGCAGGGCACTGGGTCCTTCTGCATGGGGGGGGAGTCCCATGACAGCTCCTGCTTCCCCCTGCTTCACCGCCCTCGCCGCCCCCGTCCACCCTACACAGCTGAGTGCTGCCGGCCAGGCCCACCCTAGGGGTGGGAACACTCAACAGAGGCACGTTAGGCCACCACCCCTGTGACGCTCTTGTCCTAGGAGGGGAGACTGGGTGGCAGGTTGGGGAGGAGGCGACTCCCGAGAGCCCCAGAGCTCTGTGGAGGGAGACGGTGGTGCTGGGCAGAGGGGGCGGGTCTCCTGCAGACCTGTGGTCGGGGAGGCCTCTTCAGGAGGAAACAGTATTCTAGAAGGAAGGGATGGCGGGGCTGTGCGGGAAGATGTGAGGTCACAGCCAGCTGTGTACTCGGGTGAGGTGGGGCTGTCGGGAGGTGGGTGCCAGGGGTGGGGCTTGCAGGGCACCGTCAGGGCACCAAGCAGGCCAGAGCGAGGCCACTGGCCTGAGGGCCGAAGGGGCCTTCTGGGGAGGTGGCCACAGAGCCCAGCTGAGCGGGCAGGCCTGCGCCTACCTGTCTCACAGTGGTAGCCAAAGAAGCCCTCCGGACAGACGCACAGATAGGCCCCGCCGCCGTTCTCGCACCGGCCTCCGTGCTGGCAGGGGCTGGAGTCGCAGGCGTCCACCTCTGGAGAACACCCAGAGAGTGGGCCCCACCGCAAGGGGGGAGTCTAGGGGAGGGAGCAGAGGACAGCGGGAGGAAGGGAAGGGGGAGGTGTGGAGCAGAGGCAGGAGGGCAGCGGGCAGGTTTGCGGGAAGACCCTGAGCTTCGCAAGGTGACCAGCAGCCCCGCTGTCCCCTCTCCCTGGGTGGCCTGTCCAGCGGGCGATGTGGGGATCCACCCACCCTTGATCCTGGCATGGCCCAGACTCTGCACAAGAGGACCCGCCGAAGGGGAGCCTCTACCTGTTTCACAGTGGGTGCCAACAAAGCCCGCAGGGCACTGGCAGACATAGGCCCCCGGGAGGTCCCTGCAGGAGCCTCCGTTTCTGCAGGGCTGCGCTTGGCACTCGTCCGTCTCTGCGGAGAGAAAGGCGCTGGCTCACGCTGGCAGCTCGTACACCAGCCAGGGATTCCGTGCACTCCCTGAGGCTCTAGCCACCCTTGCTCTGGGGCCACCGCTGTGGATGTGGCCTCTTCCTCCACCAGCCCCACACTCGCTCCTCCTGGGGGGCTGTGCCACCTCCGCTGCCCGCCTGCAGAGCCCCCGCCCCCAAGCTGCTCCTGCTGGAGGGCTCCCCAGGCCTTGCCCTCCCAGGGCTCAGGCCCTACATGGGTACGAGGGCTCGTCCCTGGCATGCTGGGCAGTGCTCTCCCTCCACTGGCTGGCACCACCAGGCCTGGTGTCAGAGGCTGCAACCTGCCCCCTCTGCTGCCCACCTTCTCTGCCCCTGAGGCCAGCATCTGAGGCCAGGTCAGTGTTTCTCAGCTGAGCTCTCAGTCTCCTGGGAAGGTGGACGCAGAGATGTTTGTAAATCTCTGTCCCAGATGTCAGAGCTGGCAGGGGTCTGAGAGCACAAGCAGTGGCCAACCTGGCCGTCCAGACAGAGACCTGTCCAGGGAGAGGAGCGGGTGGATCAAGGGACCATGGCCAAGGGGACCCAGTGCCTGCAGGAGCATGGCCAGGCCACTGGAGCTGCCACCCCACTGGGGGCCAGGACCCATCTTACCCAGCCAAGAGGGTGGCACAGGTACTGGCCACAGGGCCCTGGCAGGAGCCTCCAAGCAGGCACAGCTGAGACTGGCACTCACCAGTTTCTCAGGGCACCCCAATAATAAAGTAATGTGGCTGTTATTAAGCCAGAGTAAGATGGACAGAAACTAGTTTTGAGGAGCCAGACAGAATTCTGTGATACTCCCTTGGCGCTTGGAGAGGCCAGACCCCAGGTTGGCTCTCCTTGGAGGGAAGGGCAGGGCAGGGCCCGGAGCTCAGTGCCTGGCTGTGCCTGTGCGGTGACTGGACATAAGGGCTCATAGCAGACACTGCGGGATTCGATTCCAGAGGTTTCCAGGGCGACAGGCTCGCAGGCCTCTGAGGTTTGGCAGAAAACGTCTTACATCCGGTCTTCCCATTTCAATATACAATAATCTTGTAAGAAACCAGCGCATCTAGGGACATACTTAGTTTTAAAAGATTCACCACAGGTTTCTTTTAAACTGGAAGCTATCCTCCTCAATTTAAATGTTTAATTTTAGAAAAGTTTAATTTTAATTTTTAAACAGTAAGTAAATAAATGGTGATGACTTAAGCACTCGCCTAGACGCTGCCGGCTTCACCTGGGCACATGCCCTCCTCTTCCTCGTGATGCGAGCTTTATGCATTATGTAAATCATATACGGTTTTGTTTTTGTTGTTTATGAGCTTTTTTAATAGAATATTGTGATATATGCTCTGTCCTCTCACACAGCATTTTAAGGGACCTCCCTGTCGCCGTGTGTCCCTGCGGTTCACTGACTTTCACGGCTGCATGGTATTACATGATGCGGTCACGTTACGCCTCGTCCATCCTTGTTGCTGGGCATTTGGGTTGGTTCCGGACTTTTTGCTGTTACAGAAGAAGGTGCTGTGCATGTCCTTTCATATCTCCTGGTGTAAGAGGTGCAGGTTTTTCTTGGATTCATGCCTAGAAGTGGGATTTCTGGGACACAGCTGATATAAATGTTCATCTCAACAGGCGGGTTGGGTTCCCAAATTGTTTTCAAAGTGCTCACACCGGTTCACACCCCCGGCTGCGACTGGCCAGAAATCCTGTGGATCCACACTCTCACCAGCAGAGGCTTTTAGCCTCCGGAAATTTGCCAGCGGAGCGACCTCCTGTGCTGCCATTTGCTTCCCGATCCCCAGTGAGACCAACTGTGCCTCTTCCTCCGTGAAATGCCTGTTCTCGAGTTTGCCTGTTTTCCTATCGGGCTGGTTATTCTTTTCTTATCCATTTATCCGGGTTCTTTATATAGTCTTGAAATTGTATGCAACTTCTGCCAGCTTGTAGCTTGTATTTCACTTTCTTCTTTCAAGTTTACGGATTTAAGTCCCTAATTTTCATACAGTCAAGTCTGTCCACGGATCCTTTCGTGGTGCCCTCTGTGGCTTAAGGAGTCTTTCACAACCCCAAGGTCAAAAAGATATTTACCTACATTTTCCACACAAAATCACATAGTTTTTTAAAAAATTTAAGTCCTCAATCCATCTGGAACGCATTGCTGTGTATGATGAGAAATAGGGAACGATGCAGTATTTTTCCCAGTGCATAACCGTTTTATTCCAGCTGCCACGAATATTTTCTCACATGCTTTCTTTCAGAAGCTCATGGTTTTACCTTTTACACTTAGGTTTATATTAATAATTCATTTACACACTGACGACTTTATCGTGTTTCTGATGCTGTTGTACGTAACACTGTTTCATCCACTTTCTCGGGGTTCACTGCTGGAACACGGGAAGAGAATTGGTTCTGTCCGTGGACTGCGCACCTGTGACCCGTGTACCTGTGACCGGGCTGAATCTACTCACTAGTTCTGCAGCTTCTCTGGGAACATTTCCTTAGGGTTTTCTGTGCACCCAATGGTGTCGTCTTTGCTGCTTCCTTTCCAGCACATGTACCTTTTATTTCTTCTTTCCTACGGCGCTGCCAGGACCTCCAGGACGACGTCAGAGGAGTGGGATGGACACCTGCGCCTGACCCTGGACACAGGGACATCTTCCCACCCACACGTCTCGTGAGCTGAGGCTCTCATGGGCGCCCATTACCAGGGGAGGGGATTGCCTTCCATTCTTAACTTATTAAGAATTTGCAGTAAGAGTTGAACTTTGTCAAATAATTTTCTGTGTCTATTGAGATATCATATGGTTTTCTCCTTTATCCCTAATATGGTGAAATACGTTGATTATCAAATGTGAGATCCACCTGTGTCCGTGAGATCAATCCCACATGGTCATGGTTCTATCGTCTTTTTTATGTAGTGCTGGGTTTGGCTTAGTTTTGTTAGAATTTTTGTGTCTATGCTCATGAGGGACATTAGTCTGTAATTGTAATTTTTGCAATGTCTGTGTCTCCTGTGGGTGTGACGAGCATAATATTCTTGCCTTGGGGTCAGGAAATAGAAATCAAATGACCTGGGAAGTGTTCCTTCCTCCTGATTTTCTGGAAGGGTTTGTGTAAGGGTGGTGTTACTCTGATCTTAAATGTTCGACAGAATTCACCAGTGAAGCTGTCTGGCCCTGCCGTTTTCTTTAAGGAAGGTTTTTCATTACAAATCAAATTTCTTTAATAGATAATAAGGCTGTGTATGTTTCTGTTTATTCCTGTGTCAGTTCTGGTCATTTACGTCTTTCAAGGTATCCATTTCTCCAAGTCGTCAGATATATTGGCCTAAATTGTTCATAATATTGTCCTTTTGTTTCTTTTTTTTCTCCTGTCCTTTAGATGCTGGTAGGATCTTTACTGTTTAAAAAACTCCACTTTAAAGAGGAAGTAGGATCCTGTCTTTCATTCTAATATTGCTAATTTTTCTCTTTCTTTCTTCACCAGTCTAGCCAGGGCTTATCAATTCCACTGATCTTTCCAAGGAAGCCACTTTTGATTTCATTGATCTTTCTCTGTGTCTGTCTTATTTATATTATAATTACATTTTCTAATTGTTGCTGATATTTAAACATGCCATTAATTTTGTTATAATCTATATTCACTAAACACGTTACGTTTCCTGTCATGTTCAGTAGTTTGCCTGTAGCTTAAAGACAATCATATCAGCTGTAAATACTGTCATTTTTACTTCTTCCTTTCACATTTTCATGACTTTAATTTCTTGTTCTCCCTTTACTGCATTGACTAGTACTTCTAATGTATTGATTAGACTTAGTGGTAAACGGGCATTCTTGTCTCCAATCCTAAGGGGAACGTTTCTCTATTTAGGTAACGTTTATTCTAGGTTTGAGTAGAATGGTCTCAGAAGCTACTTTCCTTTCTTGTGTTGGTAGCTTTGCATGTCTGCGTCAGTCCAACAGAACAGCTTTTGAATTCCAGATCCTTCTCCTGTCGGTGAGGCTCCGGGAACCCCCTGTTGCACAGCTCTCTGGACGCAGCCTCGCTCCTTCCTCTGTGAAGACACGGCGCGTCGCCTAGGAGCACACGGCGCGTCCAGTCGCCGCGCCTGCCGTCAGGGCGCCTCTCTGGATAACGGACACTTCCGGGGTTATGTGGGCTCTGCGACTCCTCTCTTTTAAGTTTTTCCTCTAATAAATCCCATTTCATTTTACACCACGTGGTACTAGAGAGGTGTATATCATGCTACTTCAATATGGACAAGAAAGTACTTTTTTATTCCTTATTGGGTATGAATTTTGTCAAATGCTTGTGATGCATTCATTGAGATTCTTATGATTGTTCTCTAATTGGTTAATGTAACAGGTTTTTCTAACATCAGACTATCCTTGCAGCAACCTGACTCGATAATGGTGTAGACAGTCTTTACAGACGATTGCATTTTCGCATCTGTGTTCACGTGTAACAGACCCACAATTTTCTTTTCCCCGCTGTCCGTGTCTGGCTTTGGTGTTGATGCTTTCCTGGCCTCAGGGAATGGGTGGGCACAGAGTTATCTTCTTCTCTCTGTCAGAGTCTGCATCATACTGCAATGGACCGTTTCTTGGCAGTTTGATAGAATTTACCCATAAAGTCATTTGGGCCTGGTGTTTCTTTGTGGGAAGATGTTTTAACTACTGCTTCAATTTGAATAGTAGTAGGACTCCGCAGGCGTTCTGTGTTTCCTTGAGTTGTGTTTGTTAGGCATGTTTTTCTGTGAATATTATGTCCATTTATCCTAAGATTTCAAGTTTATTTGTATAGCACAGCCCACACCCTTATCACCTTCTCAATCTCCACTGGGTCTACGGTTACACCACCTTTTTCATTCATGAAGATTTCTGTGTTCTTTGTTTTTCTTGATCAGTCTTCACAGACATGTGTCCATTTTATTAGGTTTCTCAAAGAACTAATTTTGGCTTTCTTTTTTCTTTTTTGTATGCTGGTTTTTTTCTTGTTGTTGTTTTTTGAGACAGGGTCTCCCTCTGTCAGTGATGCAGAGTGCAGTGACGCAGTCGTGGCTTACTGCAACCTCGAAGTCCTGGCTCAAGTGATCCTCCTGCCTCGGCCCCCCAGGTAGCTGGGACTACAGGCGCCACCACTGCAGCCAGCTAATTTTTTCTATTTTTGGTAGAGACAGGGTCTTGGTCTTCCTCAAGCTGGTCTCGAACCCCTGACCTCAAGCGATCCTCCTGCCTCGGCCTCCCAGAGTGCTAGGATTACAGGCAAGAGCCACCATGCCCGGCCTATCTTTTCTTTTGTATCTTCGATTTCTATTTCATTAATTACAGCTTGTACCTTTATTGCTTCTTCCCTTCTACTGTCTTTAGTACTATTTGTTATTCTTTCCCTAACTCTTGAAGTCAGATATTTAGTTCATAAATTTTGAAATTTTCTTCTTTTCTATCATGGGTATCAGGCCGTGAATTTCTCATGAAGCACTGCTTTTGCTGTGTCACACAAGTTTTGATACATATAGTTTCTATTGTTAATCACGCAAAAATATTTTCAAGGTCCATTATGATTTCTTCTTTGACCCATGAGCTATTTCAAAACATCTTTAAAAATATCTGAAATCTTCATGCACATTTAAAAATATATCTTCTTGTTATTAAAAACTTAATTTCTTTGTGTTCCAAGAATGAATTAGCTCAAAGTGTGGACTGTATTGTTCAAATCTTCTATCTCTTTACTGATCTTTTGGGTTCCTTAACCTGCCGTTGATTGAGAGAGGTGGCTTAGAATTTCCCAGTGTTACGGGGAATATGTCAGTTTTGTCCTACAGTTTATTATTAATAATTTTTGCTTTATAATATTGAGACTATTGTATTAGATGCCTGAATATTTATAATAATTATATCTTCTGGTGACCTGAACCAGTTATCCCTGAGAGAGACCCTCTTCATCCTTAATGATGCTCTTGCCTTGCAGCCTTTTTCTGGCACTGACACAGCTGATGCGCCAGCTTCATTCCGATTTGCAGTCACCGGATATTTTTTTCTGACTTTCATGTTCGGTCTTTTTATGTCCTTGTGTTTTAGGAGTGTCTCTCATAAGAACGTATACAGTCTGTTTCATTTTGTGATAAATCCGACAATCGTTTATCTGGAGAGTTCAGTCCATTCATTTTTGTCTATATTTTTTTCTAACATAATTCTTTTAAATCTTAGTATTTGCCCTTTTTTTCTGATTTTTTTCTCCTTTTAGATGGTGACAGCCTTACTGCAGTATTTGATAACTCTCCTTTCTCTTATCTGGGTTCAGCTTATTATTTGAGTATCCCTCCCAGAAAGGACCCTTTTTTGCTAAGCTTCTGAAGCTGTGTTTGCATGAGAATATTTTTATGATGCCCTCACATTTGACTGAATAAAAATTTGGGGATCTTAAACTTGTTTATTCCAGTATTTATCCTGTTTAGGATTTGCTGAACTTCTTGGATTTGTGGTTGATGTGTCATTTTTAGAAAATGGTCTTCAAATACTTCTGTCCTCTGCTTCTAGGACTCCAGTTATGTGCCTGTGTGCCTGTTCAGTATTGTCCCACAGATCTCTGGCACTCTGTTCCGTTTTTCAAAAGTTCATTTATCCACAATTCATTTTAAAATTAATTTTTTCTTGATCTGCAGTTTAGATGACTCTGTTGTCTTGTCTTTTGTGTTCTATAATGTGTTTTCTTCTGTTGTATCTATTCTGTTAATCCTATCCCATTTATTCTTCATTTCAGATGTATTTTCAGTTCTAAAATCTCTATTTTGTTACTTTAAAATTCTTTTCCTGCTCAAAAAGTCTCTATTCTCTCATTCATTTTGTCTTTATTTTCTTCTATTTTCTTTAACATATTTATAATAACATTTTAAAGTCCTTGTCTGCAAATTCTGACATCTGGGTCATCTGTAGGCCTGTTTCTGTTGACCATGTCTTCTTTCAGTTATGTGTCCTGATTTCTTGCTTGACAGATACGTATGTGCAAGAGCAGAGAATTCCTACCCCCTACGACGAGCACACTCCATTCTCTGTCGCACAGCCTGGTGAGTAGCTCATCTCTTTGATCCCATTAGGAGGTGAGCTGGGCTGGGGCTGGAACAAGTTTTAGGTAGTTTCAACTCATGACTGGTTTTAAATGCCTGAGGATTGGAACAGGCCTCTCCCTGCAGGTGGACTGAGGGTCTCAGCCTGGTGAGACTGTGGGATCTCTCTGCTTTCCACGCCAGCCCACGGCCCCTCATGCACACGTGATAATCCTGCGGGGGGACCCGGTGGGTGCTGAGGACTTGCTCTGCGCCTGTGGCTTCTCTGGATGTCAATCCATTGTGCTTCACCCCGCAGCATTACAGGTTGGTTGAATTTCCGTTTCTCAGAGTGCCCTGCCCACAGGGCTTTGCTCCAGGGATGAAGGTGCCCAACAGTCTTCCTCACCCAGTAAGAGCTCGCTTAGACTTCTTTGCATTCTCAGCTCTTTGATAGGTTAAAAGAATATGTTCTCACAGGTTTCATGGTGTTTGCTTGACATTGCAGTGGGAGCAATGGTGTTTTGTAAGTGTCCCCATCCTCCCCAAAGGGGCATCCTCAGTATTTAAGGATTTTCCCTTCATTATCTGTCATCAAATGTTGCTGCTGAGAAGTGTGATGTCAATCTGATTCTTGTTCCTTTGCAGATGACCTGTTTTTCCCTCTGGATATTTGACTTTTTTTTATCTATGATATTCTTACATTTTACTATGATGTGTCTTGAGTGTTTGTTTCCCTTCTTTCCTGTTTGGCACTATGGCCCTTTCGACCTGTCGTTCATCTGTAGTTCTAGGAGGTCAACTCCATGGTCACTCGAAAATTCCCTCCTTTCCCTTCATGTTTTCTCTTATCCCTGGTCCTGCTGTCTCGGTGCTGGCCTTGAGACCCCTCCTCCTACCCCTGCCCCTGCTGTGACTCCTACCCTTTTCCAGGAAAGTTCTTCAAACTGATCTTTCAACCCACTGACTTGTCTCCATCTGTATCCATTTACAAATGTTTGTTATTTCACTGACTTTAATTTTAATCCTCTTATTTCCACTTTCTTTTTGAATGACTTACTGATCCGGTTTGCGTGGCCTGTGCCATGTTTACTTTTGTACATTTACCCAGTTATTTTGTATCGTCCATCCATCTTCTGTCCTTCTGCTTCCAGCAGTACGTGTTTTCTGGACTCTGTTATGTTCTGAGGCGGCTGCACTGTTCGGGTTTCCTGGCATCCGGGCTGGCGAGCTCACATCCCTGAGGATTCTGCTTCCCCTCTGGCGACGCGTGTGGGGAGCAGTGGAGGGGTGGTCTCCCCGACAGGACCGAACTCACCCTGGGCTCGAAGGGATGGGAGTAAAGGAAAGGTGGTCCCCTCTGTTTTCCCGAACTCTTCGCCTGAGTGAGGCGGCACAGGCTGGACTCGGCCTTGCAGGGCGTCCGGCAGGTCGCGATGCACCATGTGCCCTGCTCGTCTCGAGATGCTGGCACCCCCTCCTTGCGCTCGTTTGTTTAAAAATCCTTGTTTCACAAAAACCATGTTAATGTCCACAGGGTTCCTGGAGGACAGTTTGGACTGCTCCGGCTTAGTGCCCAGCCCCTGCGGTCGTGTTAGGGCCCCGCGTCTCTGGGGCAACAGTCAAAGGGGCCCCGCTTCCGGGCCGTGCACTCGCTCTGGGGTACAGACGTGCAGGCCGGAGGCGATGCTCTCCAGAGCAGCTCCTCAAACGGCTGCTGGAAAAGGGGACCTTGCTCAAATGCAGGCTCTGATCCCACAGGTCTGGGGGGTCCTGACCTACATCTGCCCCTCTAGGACTCTGCCCTTGGGCTACCTCTCGGCCTCTGCTTCCCCTGCAGTGTGAGCGTGTGGGTGTGTGATACCCTGCTCTGGCTTCTCTGGGGACACGGAAGCCCGCGGTCAATGGTCCCCAGCAAAGCTGACAGTGATGGTCGAGGCTTGGGCCTGCAGCCCTGTGCTCCTCCACCTGCCCTGCCCCCGAGGGCCCAGACACTCACCGAGGCACTGGGGAGGCTTGCTCCAGACACCCTGCAGCTGGCAGACCCGGACGTGGCTGGGGGTGCTCAGCTTGTAACCGTGATCGCACGCGTACAGGGCCACCGAGCCGGGCCGGGTGCCGTTGAAGCGCAGCGTGGCGTGCTTCACTTCCTCTGGGGGGCCGCAGTCCGCCTCTGCAAGGGCACAGCCGCCCGTCCCACACTGTCCTACACCTGACCGGGCCCCTCCCCATCTCCGCCCTCTGCCAGGCAGGTCCCTCCCCAGCACCGCCCTTCCCGGGGGAGGTGCCTTGACCACGGGAACTGTCTGCCCAGGTGCTGCTTCCTCCTTCCTGTCCCGGCCCCACCCAGCTCTGCGGGTCAGGAAGAAATCCCACCCCCACCCTGACCCCATCCCTCTCACCTGCCTGGCACCGGCGTCCCATGTACCCTGCTTGGCAGTGGCAGGAGAAATCGGTGCCCAGGTCCTCGCAGGTGCCCCCGTTCATGCACGGGCTCCGGAAGCAGGGGGAGGGGGCTGCGGGACACAGGCAGGTCCCTCCTGAGCTGTCTCTGCTGAGGCCTCCAGCTGGACAGGGCATCCTGCCTCCCGCACCCAGCTCCTCTCCACCCTCCAGGGCCCGCAGCAGCCAGCCCGCTGGGCCTGTTTGCACAGCCACAGAGGCTGTCCCCAGCCATGCCGACTGGGTGGGGGCTGGCCTCCCACCTGCCTCACCGATCTCGCAGTGCCTTCCGGAGAAGCCCGGGGGACAGTCACACTTGTATTTGCCGATGTAGTGGAAGCAGGTGCCACCGTTGTGACAGGGGCCGGAGGCGCACGAGTCTGGCTTCCCTGGAAGCAGAGGGCACCCTGCTGGGTGAGGTGTCGTGACTCACTGCCCTCCTGGACTTCCTGACACCCCAGAGCTGGGACATCTTCCTAAGGACATCCCTGATCAGACCCACGGCAGCTGGGCTGGGATTCGGGGCCCGGCTCGGCTGGCCCAGCGCCCTGCCCGCCCCAGCCTGCGGCCGCACCGATCTCGCAGTGCCTCCCGGTGAAGCGGTAGGGGCAGCTGCAGTGGTACTCGCCGGCCGCCTCCTTGCACGTGCCCCCGTTGCGGCAGGGCCCCGAGCTGCACAGGTGTGGCCGGGCTGTGACGAAGGACAGAGAGAGAAGGATAAACAGGGGCCAGCCCTGGCCCTGGGAGCCCACTCCCCTCTGCCGGGTCTTCTCTGTCCACTGGCCCAAGGTCCGGCTGCAGCAGGGCCCAGCCGGCCGGGCACACCCGGCGTGGGCGGGCGGGGCTCACAGGCTGGAGACCCCCACTCAGCCTCACACAGCAAAGGGCCCACCCGTCCTCTGTTCTCTGCACAGAGAGCCAAACGTGTCTGTCCTCCCACCTTGACCAGTCACACATCACAGGACCAGTGAGCTTAGAATCCTGGGACTCCTGGTGTTCTTGGGGGGAGGTACACAGGAGGGGCCTGCCCTGTCTCTGCCATGCCCACCCTTCTCTGCCCACCCTCCATGCCAAAGGCCTCACAGGTGGCACGGCCAAGCTCCGCTGCCCCCTTGCTGAGAGCAGTCACCTCGAGGCCCCCCTTCGTCCTTCCTCTGCACCCAAAGGTGTCCACACTGGTAGCTCCCCCTGCTCCCGTTAGCAGGAACCTGAGGGGGAAGTCCGTGCAGTTGCTGGGGTGGGCACGGAACCATCAGGGCAGGATGAGCCCTGGGTGCTGGGGCCTGGCCTCTGCACCTTCCGGGGGGCGTGCAGCTGGACGAGGGCCAGAGTGGGTTGTGGGGGGCCATGGGTGGTCCTAGGACTGTGTCAAGGTAAAAGACCTGGCAGCTCTTGCAGGGAACCAAGCAGTGGACCTTCTCTTTGGAAACCCCTCTCCTGCTGCAGGTGTGGGGGGCCATGGGGGTCCCAGGGCTCAGGTTGTCAGGGTCCTGCCCTCAGGGACATGGCACAGAGCAGGAGAGGTGCCCTGGGAAGGCTTCCAGGTGAACCCACCAAGGTTCTGGGGCTCCCGGCCCTGAGCCCCAGGAGGACGGGCCGGGCCACGCTGGAATCAGGCGGCACCCTTGGCACAGGCCAAGGGAAGCCTGACGCGCTTGAGGGTCACCAGTGGGAGTCCTGGGTGGGCGCTGGCGAGGACAGCTCTGCACGCCTGCAGCGTACTTACCAAGAACACTTGTATTTGCGTTAAGTGGCTAAATGTAAAATGTCGACATTCTCCCCACTGGGATTTAACCCAAGTCCTAATGAAACTTAAAAAAAACAACTTGGTGCAATGATTCTAGAATCTGTCTGGAAAAACGCTGAGCAGGAATTGAAGCCTGTTATGAGGAGAGCAGGGGTGTGACCCTCAGGCCTGGCACTGCCACAGAGCGCGCAGCTGGGAGGCACTAGACCCCGCAGAGATGGGGTGCGGCAGCCAGACTGCAGGGGAGGCGGAAAATTCACTGAAAAAGCAACAGAGACGGGGGTACAGTGGACGCAGAGCCTTGCCCAGGGGCGGGCGCTCTCCAGGGTGCTGCCGCCACCGCCCTACCTTTCTCGCAGTGCTTGCCGTGGAAGCCGCGAGGGCACGCGCACGTGTAGGAGTCGTCCTGGGCATCGCAGGAACCTCCGTTGAAGCAGGGGTCCGAGTCGCAGGGTGACGGCAGGGCTGGGGGCAGAGAGCGATCTGGAGAGTGCGCCGCGTCCCCTGCTCGGCAAGACGCTGGCAGGGCGTCGCGCCTGCCGGTCACCCTGACATCCTGTCCAGAACCAGGGCCACTTAAAATACATCTGCGGGTGCCTCGGTTCTCACAGTGGGCTCTGAAGGCCTCCAGGAGGTTCTGTTATTCTTGGTTTGACCAGAACTCACCTTCCCCTTTGGGGTAGGACGGAGCTACGCCAGTGTCCTCCCGCATCAGTGCCGGCGTCACTGTCGTTACTACGCACGACTGCACGTGACGCACGGATCCTCTGCACACTAATGAGCACGTAGCAGTGGCTGTATTTAGTGACACGCACCTACTGGCCATGCCGGGGGCTCAGGGAAGACCCCCCGTGGGGCTTGCGCACTTGCAAACGTGCTCTTCCCTCCGTGAGCTGACTCGACGCAGCGCAGGACGCATCCAGCCCGCGCCACAGAGCGGCTGTGGAGGGAGGTTCCTGCACATGCAGGTTCATCCAGAGCCAGAGGGCAGCCTGCCTCCCCCACCACTTTCTCCTTCCAGACTCCCCGTCCCTGGTTTCCGGCCAGGCCCCAGCCCCGCAGGCCCGTCCCTGAGCCACTCACAGTGACTGGCGTTGTGGTCCGTGTGGCAGACGCAGAGGTAGCTCCCCCCGTACTCCATGCAGTAGCCCCCGTCCGGGCACTGCGTGTTCATGTTGCAGGGCATGGCGGTGACTTCTGCAGAGAAAGGAGGCAGTCGTCCCGCATCCCACATGTCTTCCTGGGGACCTCGTGTCCTCGACAAGAGTAGGGCTCCCCAAGACTCAGTGACCCCAACAGGGCGACCAGGTTCAGGCACTCTTGCAGCGGCCCCTCTTGGGATGGGGTTCGGGGGTCCAGGGCCTGCAGACCCTGCCCAGGCTCCAGTCACCACTTCTTACCCTCACTACACGGACGCTGCCTGCCCCAGCCCTGGCACCTACCAAATTCACAGAGGAGCCCGAAGAAGCCCGGGGGGCACTGACAGAGGGTGGTGTTGGCGCCCAGGCATCGGCCTCCGTTGCGACACTCACAGATGTTGGGGATTCCTGCCACGGACAGAAGGAGGAGCCTCCCATGTTGGGGTGCAGGAAAACAGGCTCTCTCCTGCCCCTGCCCTGCTCCTGGCCACTCCCCATAAAGATTGCTGGGACACACACTCACACGCGCACACACGTCCTTTCGCAGGTGTTTCCCGCACGCACAGTCCACAGAAATCCCTCCCTGGGTCTCCCGCCCCAGCCCTGGCACCGTGGCCCTGGCACCCAGACGCACTCTCCCTGCAGTCCAGGCCCATGAAGCCTTCAGGACACTCGCACACGTAGCCCTGGTCAGCGTCCACACAGGTGCCCCCGTTCTGGCAGGGGGCCAAGAGGCAGGCATCAGGCTCGGGGTGGCTTCCTGCAAGAAAGACAGTGGTCACTGCTGTCATATGGGAACAGGGCAGAGGCTGAGGGTGGGGAGGGGCTGGCCTCCTGCCCAGTCCCCCCATCGCCTGTTGGGTTTTAACCTCTGTTCTCAGCACCAAGTGGGATTTATGGCAGGAGCTTGTTTTCTGGAAACTGACTTGCAGCTGCCGCACCTCCAGCTCAGCGTCTCCCAGCTCCTTCCCTGGACAGGAGCACACGGGAGGGCCCAGCGAGGGCCAGGGGCCTCCACATGTTTCTGATCAAGCCTCCCCATTAGCAAGAGCTTTGGGATTTCCAGGTGTCTCTCTGCTGCTGATTGCTGGTTTAGCTTCGCTACAGGAAGAAAACAGTCTTGCAAGTTCATTGAGCCTTATTTTCTGGCCCTCAGTGTGGCCTGCTGTGGTGCTGCCCGTGAGCACCGACAGGAGAGACAGTGCTCTGCACACGTGGGGCTTCTGCCGCCTTGCTGAGCTTCCGTGTGCTGCGAGCGCTGGAGAGGAGTGTTGACACCACCAATAATTATGGCGGCTTCTCCCTGCAATGGTCAGCTTTGCCGCTGGGGCTTCGATCCACTCTGACAGGCGCCCGCATGTTGAGAGTCACGTCTTCGTGACAAATTGAACCCTTTACCATCATAAAAGCTCCCTCTTCATCCACGGTAATATTCCTTATTCTAAAGTTTAGTTTACTGGATGTTAATATAGCCACTCCATCCTTCTCTTGATTAGTGTTTGCCAACTTACTTTTTCTTTTTGATTCAAATATTCAGTTTCTTCATGTACTTTTTTTAAAAATTTTTTAAAATTTCAGCATATTACAGGGGTACAAATGTTTAGGTTACATATATTACCTTTACCCCATCTGAGTCACAGCTTCAAGTGTGTCCATCCCCCAGAAGGTGCACACTGCAACCATTAGTGTGAATATACCCATCCCCTCCTCCCCCTCACACCTGCCTGACACTCGATGAACGTTACTACTATACATGCACGTAAGTGTCGATCAGTTAATACCAATTTGATGATGAGTACATATGGTGCTTGTTTTTCCATTCTTGGTATACTTCATTTAGTACAACGGGCTTCAGCTCTACCCAGGATAATACAAGGGGTGCTAGATCACCATTGGTTTTTGTGGCTGAGTAGAACTTCATGGTATACATATACCTCATTTTATTAATCCATTCATGTATTGATGGGTTCTTGGGTTGTTTCCACATCTTTGCAATTGTGAATTGTGCTGCTATAAACATTCACGTGCAGACATCTTTTCTACAGAATATCTTTTGTTCCTTTGGGTAGATGCCCAGTAATGGGATTGCTGGATCCAATGGTAGATCTACTTGTATCTCTTTGAAGTATCTCCATATTGCTTTCCACAGAGGTTGTTCTAGTTTGCAGTCCCACCAGCAGTGTATGAGTGTTCCTGTTTCTCTGCACCCATGCCAACATTTATTGTTTTGGGACTTTTTCATAAAGGCCATTCTCACTGGAGATAAGTGATATCTCATTGTGGTTTTGATTTGCATTTCCCTGATGATTAGAGATGTTGAGCATTTTTTCATGTTTTTTGGCCATTAGTCTGTCTTCTTTTGAAAAGTTTCTGTTCATGTCCTTTGCCCACTTTTTGATAGGGTTATTTGATTTTTTTCTTGCTGATTTTCCTGCGTTCTATATAGATTCTAGTTATCAGCCCTTTATCGCATGTGTAACATGTGAATATTTTCTCCCATTCTGTAGGTTGTCTGTTTGCTCTTGTGATAGTTTCCTTGGCTGTGCAGAAGCTTTTTAATTTGATCAGGTCCCATTTATTTATTTTTGTTGTTGCTGTGATTGCCTCTGGGGTCTTCTTCATAAATTCATTGCCTAGGCCAATGTCTAGAGGAGTTTTTCCAACATTTTCTTCTAGAATTCTTATAGTTCCACCCCTTAGGTTTAAGTCTGTTACCTACCATGAGTTGATTTTTGTGAGAGATGAAAGGCATAAATCCTGTTTCAGTTTTCTATATGTGACTATCCAATTTTCCCAGCTCCATTTATTGAATAAGGATTCTTTTCCTCAGTGTATGTTTTTGTCTGCTTTGTCAAAGATCAGATGACTTATATGAGGATAGTTTTATATCTGGGTTCTCCATTCTGTTCCATTGGTCTATGTCTCTGCTCTTGCGCCAGTACCATGCTGTTTTAATTACTATAGCATTGTAGTATAGCTGGAAGTCTGATAAATTGATATCCCCCAATTTGTTCTTTTTGCTTAAGATTGCTTTTGCTATACAGGGTCTCCTCTGGTTCCATATGAAGCGTAGAACTGTTTTTTCTAGATCTGCAAAAAATGATGTTAGTTCTTCATGTACTTTCAAAATTTATCCTTGTAAATTAACAAACAGTAAAATTGACTTTTGTTCTCTGTATATTTCTGTGAATTTTCACATGTGCACAGATTTGTTTAACCCACACCACAGTCAGGACATGGAACACTCCATCAC